>JBAIZL010000001.1:327350806-327400806 GCA_036971475.1 Prosapia bicincta
CACATACACACACACACACACACACACACACACACACACACACACACATACACTTACAGTCACACACACACACACACACACACACACACACACACACACACACACACACACACACACACACACACACACACACACATACACACACACACACACACATACACTTACAGTCACTCACACACACACACACATACACAGACACACACACACACACACACACACACACACACACACACACACACACACACACACACACACATACACTTACAGTCACTCACACACACCACAGAGGAAAGTTGTGAGTAGAATTTTAAACAAGTAATATAAACAAAAAAAAAAAAATTTAAGTCAATTCCTACTTAGGTCAATGAAGAAAACTTTTATTTTAGTAACTTATTATTATATAATTACATACATACATAAATAAAAATATACGTTATTAAAAAATTACATATATATAAAGTAACATAACCTATGACATAACCTACAACATAAAATCTGCTGTTATATGAAAATATGTTATCACTTACGGTATTTTGAAGCCAAATGGAACGAAACAACTATATTGGACACCTTGCCTCTTTTGAGGAAAGTTTTGTCCAATAAAAACTAAAATTGTACATTTTAAATTGAATTAATGAATTACTATTTGAAAAAACTGTATTAACATCAAGTCTCATCCACAAATTATAAAATTGTGTTTGAACTTGAGTGGTTGAATAAAGAATATTTTATTAACTATTGAAAATTTGAACAATATGTATAAAGCAATAGTGTGAACTAACAGATGGAATTTTAAAAAATCTACATTTTTGTCTTATATTGTATAACCCTATTGTTTATTCTATAATCTGTAACTAAAGCAGTGGTGTAGTGGAATGAAAATGGCGTTCCCACTCTCCATTTTCCAAAAATTGTATATTAACAAGCGACCTGCGGTTTTAATTAGCTGTCAAATAAATTATACTTAAATACAAATTAGTGAAAGCTTGTTATAACAGTTTAGATTGTGACGGAGATTTTTGAACTCTTTTCTTAAACCAATCCTTAAATTTAATACATATCGAAGTTATCCCAAATTTATTTTTGAAATCACCATGCCCTGATGGGATTTGGTCTTTACGTCTTGGAAACTACTAGAGTAGTGATTAAAAGAATAAATAATAAAATTATATCGGGCAGTGATAATAGTACTTTACAGGTTATTACTAGTAACTCATACCCAATATAACCACTGCATTATTTGGTTACACACTGTCATTAAGGTTAAAAATCGGCGAGCACTTCGGACACCACCTTGTAATGAGCAATAATATTTACAGTGATCATAATAATAAGAGATCACACGAATTGAACAATCTAGTTTTTATATTTTAATGAATTTTCGACACGTTAGCTCCAGCCAGGTTAATCAATATCGTGCTTGGAAAAAGTTCCATAATTTGGAGAGTTTAATAAACTCAAATCAGCTGACAACGCTTTTGTTCGTGAACTAAAGTAAAGTAAAACAAATTTTGCTCCGCATCTGTCTCGGTAAATGTTTTCTTAGAAGAAAGTTTATTAAATCGTTGTTACAGAACAGTATTTTTACAATTCAATTTGTCTCGCCGAAGTTCATTCAACCTTGTTTATTTAATTTACCTCTTGAATTATATATTCATCTTTATAACAGCATTGCCGAATACGGAACAAAACTTCTGTACCACACAAAGCTGATAAAATATTTTTCTATACACGTTTAGAATGAATGTGTATTCAAGGTAGTTCCCCGCTGACCACCTGTAAGGTTTTAGCCTGTCGTAATTATGCCCTTTGGAAAATTACTGGGGTAGGTACATATACACAACCCCTGGTCAGGGGTACGAAGCATCATGGCCCGGGTGTACACAATTACCGGAAGTACATCCTGTCGCATTTATAAGGAGTGCTTGTTACAGTCGAATCACTTTGTGAAAAATCGGGGTGTTGGATGTGCAGTGCGAAGAGGTGTCAGTACCCATGCGGGTTAGGGCAACAGCTCTGTGCGACACTTCAGTTGGTCGTGAAAGCAGCCGGTGGTGGATCTATACGTACCATTCCAAAAACATCTGCTGGTGTTGTGTTTTGATTTTGGTTTTATGTTATCTTTTGTGTTTTATAGTGCACGTGTTTTTATTTTTAAATAAATAAAACCTCTAAACCACAAATAACATTTTATTTAAATCTTATGTACATTTCGATTGCCCAGCAATCATCTTCAGAGGTATTTAAAAAATACAACTAACTTTAAACAACATAATACAACAAATATATAGGCTTAAACCGGCAACTACTTCGCCACGCCCCTTATTTAAAAAACTAGTACGACCAATCACGTTGCAGTAAATTCCCCCTCTACAACTTGGTCCGGTCTTCCCCCTCTCGTGGTGAAGAGTTACCGTTACAACTATTTCAATTTTACTAAAAAACAATAATATTCCTTATTAACAAAGTTATAACTATCTCCTAATTAATGAATATAACTGAGATTTAAGGATAGGCCTTTTATCACAATTTTATAAATTATTTTCGTCATATTTGTGAATGTACAAACTTATGTACTGTTAAACAGGTAAATTTAAAAGTAGCTTACAAAAGCTTAAATAGCTTAAAAAATGTATTAGGTAACCCTAAAGATAAAATTAAGATGATAGATAAATCTGGGATTTATAAAATAAATTGTAATTCATGTAGTAAAATTTATATTGGCCAAACGAAAAGGAAAATATTAACCAGATTTAATGAACATATTAGCCATATAAAATTTCAAAGACCTGAAAAATCTAGTGTTGCAGAACATATTCTAAACACTAAACACACTTTAGAATTAAATGATCTTAAATTATTGAAAAATGTTAATTCAAAAGGTCTTTTGAATAGTTTTGAAAGTTTGTACATTCACAAATATGACGAAAATAATTTATTAAATTGTGATAAAGGGCCTATCCCTAAATCTGTTATATTCATTAATTAGGAGATAGTTATAACTTTGTTAATAAGGAATATTATTGTTTTTTAGTAAAATTGAAATAGTTGTAACTTTAACTCTTCACCACGAGAGGGGGAAGACCGGACCAAGTTGTAGATTGGGAATTTACTGCAACGTGATTGGTCGTACTAGTTTTTTAAATAAGGGGCGTGGCGAAGTAGTTGCCGGTTTAAGCCTATATATTTGTTGTATTATGTTGTTTAAAGTTAGTTGTATTTTTTAAATACCTCTGAAGATGATTGCTGGACAATCGAAATGTACATAAGGTTTAAATAAAATGTTATTTGTGGTTTAGAGGTTTTATTTATTTAAAAATAAACATTACGCCACAGTTGCTTCATATAGTTATCACGTGTTTTTAGTTTCTTTAAGAAATGGTGCAACCGGTTAGTACCCGGGCTTTTCCTCTTGACGTCCATAAAGGATTCAACTCGGCTGAAAGTATGTAGTCAGGCTACTAGCGTTTCTATTTAGAACTTTCTCTTCCTCCTCCCCCTCGCACGTGGCCAAATTCCAACCCTCACTCCCACATACCTGCGCGAGGCGATTTTTGTCAAAATGATTCAACTGTACTACAATGTGTTGAGAAACTGACACAGCTATGGGTGGGTAATATAAATGTAGAATTAGCTAAGGAAGAGATAACCGGCCTTTAGTAAGGGGGTAACGGAGAATTTGGTTCTCTTAAAGGGGGAGGGGGTCGCTTAGTAAACCTGATCTCATTCTACCTCTCTTTCTACTTTTTCACTACAGCTTCTCTTTGGTATTCCTCTCCTTCTTCTACTTTAAGGAGCTCTCTCTCTCTCTCTCTCTCATTGTCTATGTTTTTTCATACAATTTTCAAAAATAATGCTTTAGAAAAAACATCCACACTTCAAATCGAAATATATGACATTTAAATAAAGAAATTGTTTTTAATTCATTTTCTCCTCGAAAATAAATTAGCTTTGAAAGTACAAGAATGTTCTTGTTTAGTTTATTTCTGTAATTAAAACACGCAAAACATTACGGACGCAAAACATTACGGTAAACATAATTTCAACACAGTGAACCTACTCATATCTAGCAAAAACGAAAATGATTCACTTGCAATGTTAATTTTTTCTTCGTAGAATTAAATTGCTTACTCCAACCTGTTTATATAGTTTTGATTATGTTGGCAGTGGATTAGAAGAAATTCACTACACATATTGTTCTAAATCTAAACAATTGAAAATTGCAACAGGAAACTGTTTGAAAAAGTAGGACTACGTAAAATGTTCTGGTTCTTGTAAAAGTTAAAGTATAAATTTACATCATGGATGTAACTCTATTCTCGACTTAATTCCCATTTCAGTGAGTTCAAATTTTTATAAAATACCAGTTCCAGAAAAGCCCGTTCAGTACCAGTTCATTTTTAGTATATTACCCGTTTCAGGAAATGAAACACAATTGATGTTAGTACAAAGTAATAGGTATATTTAATTTTTTTCAATTCATAAGATACATTCTTGTTTTTACGACATAGCAGCCATACAATTTGTCTTTTATCGTGATGGCTGTTATATTACTTCAAAAATATATCTAGGGCGTTTTCGCATTCAAGATAATTCTTGTTTTTGTCTAAATAAAGAGCCCTGAAGGGCTAAGTGGGTTGGTTGATGGTTACTGGCTGCAGCTTTTCTCGCCTAGGGTCAAGTCTCTAATACGTTCCTTAGGTAAAGCCAACTGAGAGTGTATAAAAATCCGATTGCACAACCTGGAACGTATCCCCCTGATGGGTTAGTGAAGATACGGAAAACCGGGAAGTTCTTCGGTATTCCCTTAAGGGCTCAGAAAGGGGCTCTAAGTACTGGTAGCCACTGATCTTGTCATCAAGATTTCTGATCCTGGTTTGAGCAGCCGAGAGTTTGAGGTCGGATTGGGGAGGGCATTGGGTTCATGCGATATAGTTATTCCACAGAGCACTTTGTATTAAGTGTTAGTCCCGTGCATTCATCCAGTAGCAGGTCGAGAACCGTCATGGTCTAGATAGGGCGTAAGACCTCTCGCATAAAAACTATCTTAATAAAGTTCTTACTAAACCCATTTAAACAAGAATATTAAAATTATAGGTAATTGTAAAGAAAGACTACTAGTAAGCAAGATATTTTTATTACATACTTTACTTAGAAACACATCTTAAACAAGTGGATATAAATGTCGCAAACCAACAATACATGTTAAAATTTGCAAAATAAAAAATTACTTCACTTTCTATACACATGAAAACTATGTAGAAGAATAATTCAATATAAACCAGAGCACTTTTTTTTTATATTATACTATATTATTACTGCCTTATATATATAGGTCAAGCTATATTACAAAACTTGGTTGGAAAAAATTAAACATTTTTGAAAGAGCTAGGGAAGTGGAGCAAATGCTTCGCTTCAGCAACCGGTTAGTTTACGGAAACATATTTTTGTCTGTTCTATATTAAAGGAATACTATATAGCTATTTTATTTAGGTAAATTGTCACGTAATAATATTGGTTATGCTCTTGTCAAATTTAATTTTACCATTTTCAGTTTTGCTTAAATTTTAATTTCTTTTGTTGTAACGTTCGTGGATTTTAAAATATTTAAATCCTTTTTTAAGGTGATAATAGTTTTGACGAAGTATAGAGCTCCCAAGACTGCAAAATAAATCATAATTTGCTTCTCCAACTATGCTGTTAAATAATGGTGGGTAACGTTTCAGTTTTATTTCGCGGTTAGGCACCCTTATTTCTTTTGCTCCCTAATGGTTTATGTGCGAGATGCCCATAGGTTCCTCCGTCAACAACTTAAATGTATTTTTCAGACGTATACAATTTTCTTTAAAATACATACACACACACACACACACATTATATATATATATATATATATATATATATATATATATATATATATATATATATATATATATATATGCCTATATAGGGAGAGTGTGAACTAATAGAAGGAATTGAAAAATACGTTTTAAAATGGAAATCCAACGGTTTAATAGCCCTTGTTTCTGAAAAAGTGAGCTGGTCAAATGAACATAAGTCAAACTGGAGACTTTCAATCCATCGCTGGTGAGAAATGTAATCACGGTAGTTCAGGAAAACAGCTATCTACTGAAAGGCTGAACATGGAGTTCTTCAGAGTTATAGCGATTCAAAAACATTTTCGACTGAAAAACATTTCAAGTTGTACTTTATCTATTGCGATGTTTTTGTTTAGTCAGTAGTTAACTGCATCTCTAACATGGAAGTAAAAACTTGGTAAAAACAGTCTATTTCTAATGCGCAAATAATACGACACGCAGTTCATTCCATAAAGCTTGATTAAAGTAATATAGCAGATGACAGCAGTTCTGCGCCTGCGCATCAGTCAAACTCCAACAATGATGTAACTAATACAATGCCTTATTGATTTAATGAAGTATTTCGCAGCACATGCCTTCTCTAATCATGAGATTTATTCCAGTGTGATAGAAGCGTGACAGTCGATGGACAGTTCAAACTTATTTCCGCTGAGGTTAAGGTTTAATTTTTTGCTGAATGTAGATAAATTAGTTCTTCAAAAAATCTAAGGAATGTTACCGCAGCGATGTCAAATTACTTTATTTAAAATAATATTTTTCTAGTTTTATTAATAAACTTTATTTTTCACTATAAATAATATTCGTTTGAATTAAGGTTATAAAGACATTAAATATACACAACTCACAATTATAAAACTTTAATTTCATACGCGTTTCGATGACTTGTCATTATCAGTGATGCTACTACAAAGTGATTACTTTTTTTTGTAAAACATTATACGCGTATGAAATTAAAGTTTTATAATTGTGAGTTGTATGTATTTATTGTGTTTATTTATCTTTTACTCTCACAAACTATTTTGATTAGACGAAGCATGATATTAAATAAATATAACCTCTTAGCCACAAATAAACTTTTCACACAATTCTTATTGTTGTAACAGATTTTTGAGATAATCATTGCTTGGTAATCGAAATGTACGTTAGGTTTAAGTAATTAAAAAATTTATTAGGGAGTAAAACCAGATTAAGACGGACATAGCATACAATTACAGGAATCATTTATTAGTACGTTGATAATATCGAGGTAAAATAAAAAAAAGCAGAATTAAGAAATTTAATTCCTAAAATAGGTAGCTGCTTGAGCATCCTCTTCCAATAGTCAGTGAACTCTCTTCTTGGGCATCTTATGTTGCTTGGTATCCCTGAAACGCACACACACACACACACACACACACACACACACACACACACACACACACACACACACACACACACACACACACACACACTCACACACATACATACATACATACATATATATATATATATATATATATATATATATATATATATATATACAAAACTAAAATGCATAGATTTTACATTTTTATAGCTCACAGAAATAAATCATAATTATTTGATAAATAACCACAAATCAGTGTATAAAAACCGTTATATCAGTCACTAAATCGTATTTTAAGAAATAAAAAGTCTTTATTTCAAGAAGAATGAGTGTGCTTGTTAGAGAGGTGACTTGTTATAGAATAGCCCCACGTTGAACGCATTAACATTTGTAAAATGACTCTAAAGTAAACCACGTGTACGTCCGGGAAATCTATAAATGACGTTTTATGTTTGTCATGCTTTGCTCTTGCCGTGGTACAATTTTTATTTTCATTCGTGAAACTGTCGCACGTATTCAAAATTACTTAATTGTTATATTTATTTAATGTTTAAAAATAAAATTAGAGGGTTTTAAAATTTTTCATATTTACCCAAATATTAATTTGTAAGGTATAAATACATTAATGTGTTTCAAATTGACATTAAATTTACATAAGGTGCTTTTTAAAATTTCGTTCTTATAAAAGTTTTTTAATATTTAATTGTGTTTGTCCCAGCAACAATTAACAAAAGCCTTTTTGCCCGTAGCTTATAGAATGTATCAATCTAACTGTATACACACATTTATAACTAATATGTCAAATAATACATCCATAGAACAATCAATATTATTACGAGTCTGAATTAAAAGATGCTACTTAATTAATTTTAAAGTTCAGAGTTACCAGTTGTAAAAAAAATGAGTAGACGTACTAATTATAAATTACATGAGTTTATTTTCTTTTACAAAACTTATAAATATTCACTTTTTAAAATAATGAATTAATGACTACTTTGATACAACTATTCTTTGAGCTTAGCTTGTGAGGCTATGTTAACACATATAAAGACATACACAAAAACTGACAAATTAATCATTTAATAACTCAAAAGCGTTTCAATGACAAAGTCATAATCATCATCAGTGGGTGTTGCTGATGATGACTTTGTCATTGAAACGCGTATGAGTTAATAAACGAATAATTTGTGAGTTTTTTTGTATGTCTTTATTTGTAAGTACACACTACTTTAATTAAGTTCAATTTATTCAAAATTTGACTTTCCTGTTTATCGAACGGTTTTCTGTAATCTATTTCAGACAGTAACAATTCTTCCTAAAATTTTTGTACCTAATTCTACACACCCTCAAAAGACAATTGTCTTGAATATAGTATTTCTTCGTCTACTTTTTAAGATTAAGTTATAGAATGACACACACTTTTGTTAGCAAAACGAGACTCAATGTATTGTACCATTTACAAATAAATCTGGGCTCGAAGCTTACCGAATAACATTGATTACAAAGTTGTTTAACGGATTATGAGCACGTACCTTTTATATCTGGATGGCAGTGGGGAAAGATGTAGCACTAGTTAATCCCAAGAAAGGAAAGGAGCAAGTCTGTTTAGGGTAGTTACGGAGTTGTAAAACGTGTTGCATACATTGCATTTTATAGGGGCCCTTAGTCGCTCAATTGCAATATGTGCAATGATCGTGACCTTTCTTATTTGCAAGCAGTATCCTTCCTAATGTTTAATGAAATAGTAAATGTTCAATTTTAATAGGGTTTGCTATCAATTATTTAATGGAATCTTGTGAGGCTCTAGTAAAGCGAAGTGCATATTATATTAGGCAGTATTACATGTTTGGGTAGTGATAAATAAAAAATGGGCGTGATAATTGTAAATGTTGGCAGTGATGATAATAAATTATTTATCCAATAGAAAAGTATTAATATCCCCTTAACATTGAGCATTTGTTGTAATTGTTGAACGTAATATTTTATCAGCATTTTTAAATTACTTATTTTAAAATGCATGCGTTTCCTCTCTAAAAGATTTGGCCTGTTCATTATGTGAAGCGCTGCGTAGAAATACGTGAAGTAAGTTACGTGGGATTTGGCTGCGCTTACTGTTATAATAAATATATAAATTTACTTCTCACCCACAGTTTGCGTGATCAGTAAACTTCAAGGTGTTTAAAAAATAATTTCTTTTAATATCTGAAAATAATTAAGATGGAAATTTAATAAAGCAGAAACAAACAAGGGGCATATTCGTATCCAGATAACCGTGGAGTTGCTCACTCCCACTTTCTCATGTATTAACATTTCTAAAAACATGTTATATACTCAGAATGCTACATATACATCAATATCTTCTGTTAAATAAACTATATAAGAAACGATCAGCTATCGCAAAATTACAGAACGCAACGCATTTGAACAGACACTTATTAGACTGTAGTAGTTTTATAATTACTAACCATGAGTGTTTTGACAGTCCTTTCATGTTTGTAGGAAAGTATTTATACTAACTCAACTCAGCCCTTTACCTCCCGACTCGTTATTACGATCTCTCAAGGCCAAGTGCACGGTTAAGTGGTCCCGTATCACCTTTGCAACGGTTTTGGATAGTGATACAGTATCCCCTGGTATAACGCGACTATTGTAAAAGCGTAATTCCTAGAAAGTTGGAGAATAATACATAAGTTGTGACGGCCTAATATTGACTCGAAACTTATTTCACACGTGAAAGCTTCTATAGGTCCTATGACGTCACCAGAAGTTTAAATCCTCCAGGAAAGATTAACATCAAGGAATACCACAGTAGTAGTGACGTTTGTTGAATGCGTATATCAGCAGGTGAGTGGTAGACAGCTTATTCCTGGAACCAAATTGCTCCTGTCGGATATGACTATCCAGAGATGGATGCGTAAGTACAAGGTTTTCAAACAGTTTAGAGCATTTGGAAGGAGGGTAAAGGGTCGGTAGTTACCAGGGCAGGTTAGGGGTTAGGGCGGTTCTGGGAGGAGCATGATTGTGGCTGTTTTCCAACATTGTGCCAGTGTGTGTGTGTGTGTGTGTGATAACGTTTTAGAAAAAAAATAGTGAAACAAGAATAGACATCTAGGCTCCCGCTTTAACAATTTCGTCCAAAGTACAAAAATTGATAAAACGTTGGGAAGAACTCACAGTCACTCCAGCATGTGAAATGACGCCCCAACGACGAATTCAACCTCAAACTAAGTCGCCTTACAGAGAGGGGGGAGCGTGGTGCCATGATCAGTAACATAAAAGAAAACTTCCCCGTGTACTGTATGCGCCAAAATAAACAGTACTGAAACATTTGTAAGATTTTATTTTATATACATAGTTTTACAAACACATACATGTAAAAAAACTACAGACTCGGATACAAACATATTCTATATGATCTCCGTTCAATTTGAGGTAACACTCGTACATTTCTTAAAAGTTTTGCATCATTTTGGTGAATAGAGGTTGTTTCATGCTCATTATACACTCACTGCAACACTCTTCCGTGGTTTTCATTTGAACAGATTGTAGTTGGGCGACCTGAAAATACCCTTCTGGTGTGTCAAAACACTACCTGATCTTCAAAATGTTGCAAAAGCACAGGTTTTTGTGAAATTGTTCCTGAAAACGTAATGCAATGTGTGACAAACATGGGTCATCCGCACGTCCGATTCCAAATGATAGAAAATAATGCTCTAAGATAAACGTTTTTTTGCAGTAGTTAGCACCATGTCAGCAAAACCTAACCTCAAATGTAATAAGTCAACACGAGTACGCGGGAACAATCAAAAGTCGGAACAGCTGACCGAGAAGGCAACTACAGCTGTTTCTCAGTACTGTTTATTTTGGCGCTTGCGAACCGTTAATCATAGTTGGCGTAATGTGTTAGATTTAAACGTTTGAATTTAAAATGTTCGCTGATTGTCTCAAGTCGAGCCGAACTTAACCGTTAGTCAGTCCCCTATTACGAATGTGGGACTGGAAAGTATCCTCCAGCACAATTTTCTAAAAGTGTATTTACACAGTTCTTTATTTCGAGTAAATCTTTCTAGCTTTGACGTATACATCAGATGGAACTGGAAATGTTTCGTATCTGATTCTAAACAATGAATTTAATTAAATATGAATGTCCAAAAATAAAAGCAGTGTAATATTTTATACGGTAAAACATTGTTTCAGTATACATTGTTCAGTATACAATCAAATTCATTTCAATTTAGTTTTTATCAACATAACTAAACATAAAGATTTTAAAATAATTAGCTTCTTGCGGTCGTGATTAATATTTGCTTAGAGAATAATTGTTTTTCCTTAGTTGAAATCAAACATTGACCTAGTGTTATTTTCTTTCGCAAGAAAAGTAAAATAATAAACGAATGTGTTGCAGGGTTTTATCAGGAAGATAAAGTTATAACGATGTCGTTTCTGTCAATTATACGTTATCGGTTTATGTAAATAACTGTTTATAAGATTATACAAAAGTAGTTTTTACAACTGTTTCTTTACTGTGGAAAATTTCAAGTTTTTTAAAATTCCTCACACTCTTCTTATATATACTAGTATATTATGTATACATTTATACTCACGTTTTCAGTCATTAATAAAATACATTTTACTCATCCAATCACGTTTAAATACATTTTAACAGTTTTTCTCAAATATTTCTTCAGTAATTAAATTGTAAAAAAATGGGGATCTAGACCGAATTCGAACTGCGTATATCTACACGTTCTAAGTCTACTAACTTTCTCATAGCTAGAAGTTTGTTTGTCAAAGATGTAAATGGATTTCTCTTTTATCCCCATCTGGTTATCGTCAAAACCTCGATTGTAAATGGTTGGCATGGTTACCACACAACCTCATAAATAATGCTTAAGGATTTAAAATGAATGAAAAGAATAAAATAAACAAAACTGGATTAACGTTATCGAACCTTGCTTCACAAACAGACATTGCGAAAGGAAAGCAAATAGAAACTACAACACAGTGTGTGTGTGTGTGTGTGTGTGTGTGTGTGTGTGTGTGTGTGTGTGTGTGTGTGTGTGTGTGTGTGTGTGTGTGTGTGTGTGTGTGTGTGAGTGTGTGTAAGTATGTGTGTGTGTGTGTGTGTGTGTGTGTGTGTGTGTGTGTGTGTGTGTTGTGTTTTGTGTGTATGTGTGTGTGTGTGTGTGTGTGTTGTGTTTTGTGTGTATGTGTGTGTGTGTGTGTGTGTGTGTGTGTGTTGTGTTGTGTGTGTATGTGTGTGTGTGTGTGTGTGTGTGTGTGTGTGTGTGTGTGTGTGTGTGTGTGTGTGTGTGTGTGTGTGTGTGTGTGTGTGTGTGTGTGTGTGTGTGTGTGTGTGTGTGTGTGTGTGTGTAAGTATGTGTGTGTGTGTGTGTGTGTGTTGTGTTGTGTGTGTATGTGTGTGTGTGTGTGTGTGTGTTTGTGTGTGTGTGTTTGTGTGTGTGTGTGTGTGTGTGTGTGTGTGTGTGTATGTGTGTGTGTGTTTTAAAGAAAATTTTATACGTTTAAGAAATAGAGCTGTTTTCCCGAACTACTCTAGTTGGATTAAATTTCTACCTAGTGATGGGTTGGAGGTATCAGGATTTACTTATATTTATTTGACCAGCTCACGTTTATGGATTCCAAGCCTATTATACCATAGGCTCTCATTTTAATTCTTTTTTAAAATTCCTTCTGTTACTTTACACTGTCCCTATATATATATATATATATCTTCGTAATTGTGGTGAAGCAATTTTTCAGGACAAATATAAGGATTCTTAAAATAAAATTTACATTTAAATAAGATAAATTCTTGCTTGAAGTAAATAACAACTTTTGATGCGATCATATTGTGTAATTCCTTTATTACTGCAAAATTTTAGTCTTATTTCTTTGATTTATGTATCTAGGTAAAGTAATGGTAGATAAAATGCCTAACAAAAAGAATTTTTACAATTTAAGAAGTACTCGTCTAAAATAGGATTTAATTTGACGCTATAAATACGCAAAGTAGACATTGAGAAAAACTTTATGAAGAGGATAAATGATATAAATCAATATTTAATCAAAAACATAGGAAGAATAGGAGGTAAATTAAAATAAAATATGAACAAATTGAAAGTAGAAATAAATAAAAATCAAGAGAAGTTTCTAAGAAATCGTTAATTAAGGAAAAATAAATCAATCTAAACTACGAACATATATTAAGAGGAGCTAGGATAAAAAGTAATAAATGGTTTATAAAAATTAGGAATTACAAAAAAATTAATTTAAAAAATTCATAACACAAAGGAAACAGATTATAAAAAGAGGAACAAAGGTAAAGACACATAATTTGAAAGTGAAAAAAGAGAAGAGAAGAAGCAGAAGACACACGAATTAAAAAGACAAAATGACAAAATGATTGAAAGATACGAGAAGATCATGAGTAAATAAAAAGTCTGCAAAAGGCAATGATTAGAAATATTGAGAGAAATTAGGCCAAATCTTTGGAAAATTTGGAGAGTCAATTACAAAAAATAAGAAAACGTCTGTTATTCAGGAAGACTTTATAAAAAATTGAACCCTTTATGAAAAATATCATAAGGCAAAAGGAGACAGATTAGAAATCGGAAAAAAGCAGAACATATAAGATTTAGAAAACCAAAAGAAGAAATTAAAAGGTGGTCAAGAGTAAATAAAAGGTTTTTGACAACCTTTCTAGTAAAAAAACAATAATTACAGTTTATAAGAAATTAGAACAAATTATTGGGAGATTTAAAAAGATTTGAAGAGAAAAGGAGACTCGAGAAAGCCAAGAAGTGTGAAATTTAGATAAGCTAAACGTAGAACAAAATGTACCGTAATTGATGGTAAAAATCACGTCCTGCTCGATTAAATAAATTAAATAAAATACTAATTTATTCAAATAACCAATAGCTTTGGTTTAATGAACAAGCATATACTTGGAACAGATGACTATAAGGCAGTGAGAGAAGAAGAGCTTTTAACAACACTATAAATTTGCTTAAGAACTTGGAACATATTGAAAGCATACGGAAACCGTCGGTAAAACGTAAACCGAAAGTAAAACGTCGGATATTCGTAGTGTCTGAACAGTCAACCACGCATTACACACGTGATGGCCGAAAGTATTTAATGACTCAAAAAATTCTCTTCTCGCAACTGCATATGGTATTTTTGTACAAGGTTATCCAACGGTGGCAACTCCAAATTGGCACAGGTTTGAGCTTGGGGTTCAAAAATTTGCTACACGTAGCGCCTGAT
This sequence comes from Prosapia bicincta, assembly GCA_036971475.1. Taxonomy (NCBI): domain Eukaryota; kingdom Metazoa; phylum Arthropoda; class Insecta; order Hemiptera; family Cercopidae; genus Prosapia; species Prosapia bicincta. The sequence continues at coordinate 327,365,300 of JBAIZL010000001.1, forward strand.
CTTTTGCAAGTTCATAAGGCTTAAGCGAATTAAATACGCCCACGTCAAAAATGAGAAAACGGTTTTTTTCAATTTGTACACATTCAATCTGAATACATACAATTTAAAAGTGAATCATAAGTAATTATTTAGTAACTGAGTGAAAACTATTAACCTACTACTTGCTGACGCAATTCGAAACAATCGTTTCATTGACAAAGCCAGCCCGTTAGTCTAGATGTCTAGGTGATGAGTACAATTCAAGATGTTTACCAGCAATTTAAAAAAATTATTTTGTAAAAATGTTTTAAATTATTTATAGCATAAACATAAATAATATTATAGGTTCTTTACTATAATAGGTGGTGTTTTTGATAATGTGGAATACCAATATTGGGGTTGCTAATCTACAGGGGGATTTATGGTTCTGTTTGCGGCACAGGGGCGACATGTTGGTCAGTACTTGGTAGCTCTGCCAATGCTTGCGACAATTCTAGGAATGGTCGAACCTAGAGCGGGGTTGCTAATCTACAGGGGGGTTTATGGTTCTGTTTGTGGCACAGGGGCGACATGTTGGTCAGTACTTGGTAGCTTTGCCAATGATTGCGACAATTCTAGGAATGGTCGAACCTAGAGCGGGGTTGCTAATCTACAGGGGGGTTTATGGTTCTGTTTGTGGCACAGGGGCGACATGTTGGTCAGTACTTGGTAGCTCTGCCAATGCTTGCGACAATTCTAGGAATGGTCTCACCTCTAGGGGGGCTGCTAATCTACAGGGTGGTTTATGGTTATGTATGTTGTACAGGGGCGACATGTTGGTCAGTACTTGGTAGCTCTGTCAATGATTGCGACAATTCTAGGAATGGTCTCACCTCGAGGGGGGGCTGCTAATCTACAGGGGGTGTTTATTTTTCTGTATGTTGTACAGGGGCGACATGTTGGTCAGTACTTGTTAGTTCTGCCAATGCTTGCGACCATTCTAGGAATGGTCTCACCTCGAGGGGGGCTGCTAATCTACAGGGGGTGTTTATTTTTCTGTATGTTGTACAGGGGCGACATGTTGGTCAGTACTTGTTAGTTCTGCCAATGCTTGCGACCATTCTAGGAATGGTCGCACCTCGATGGGGGTTGCTAATCTACAGGGGGGTTTATGGTTCTGTTTGCGGTACAGGGGCGACAGGTTGGTCAGTACTTGCCATTCTAGGAATGGTCGCTCCTCGAGGGGGGGGTTGTTAGTCGTACATTATCCATCAGTATTTAGTACAGCTGATGTTACTATCGTGTGTTATTATCGTTAACGAGATCGACAAATGAATTTTGTCCCCCTTTAATTTTGTAATTCCATATTCTGTATTCTGTCTCAACGGTTTTTCAACGCCTTGAAAACGAGCATCTGTATTAAGTTTACTTCATTTCTGAAGGAGAAAACATTTAGAAGATGCTTCAAGCCGTCGGGCACCAATAGGCGCCAAATAGGAGGACAGTATGCCCTTCGGTAGGGTGTTGGTGAAGCGGAGAGGGAGTCTTCTAAATGTTTAGCAAAGCCTAGCGTGAAAGTCAGTGGTATTTCGATTTCTGAGACCCTTTAGGAACGGCTTTAGAGAGGAGTGTGTTCAATCAGAGTTCAGTCTTGATGAATTTAATCGTCAGTTTTGAGCTGCAGTGGACTCTGAGCCCAATTCTAGGAATTAGGTTTGTAATAAACCTAATTATAAAAGGAATAAATGGCCGCAAAAGTAAACAGAATATCTTGTGTGGAATAATTCCTGTACAAGAAAAATACGTTTTTATTGTAATCTGATGATACAAATAAAATTAGGAATGTGCCGATTCCAGGAACGATAATCTAATGGTATCGAGCAATCGTCGATACTAAATTCTCCATTGACTAGGGGGTCGATTCCGATTTTTGTTTTTAAACTGATAAAATACGAGATGGGTGTAATTTTTACTTTAGTGAGTAGCGATCTTTACTCTAGAACAGTTCTCACTCCATGTACTCTACGAGTATTACCAGCGTGTATGTAAAACTTATTCCTGTAATAATTTCCAATATCTATTGTAATTTTTCTAAATTAAAGGTTTAATAGAAATAAAATAATTTTATAATTCCTTCTATTAGCTCACACTCTCTTGATATATATCTTTTGCAAACTTTCAATCGTTAATAAAATACGTTTTTATTAATCCAATCAATACATTTTTCTAAGCCTATAGTGAATTACAATTGATGTGTATACAGTTTTTTTTTTAAAATATTTATTCAAAAATTAGATTATAAAAATTTGGTTGTTTTAGGTCGAATTCGAACAGTATCTTCATGCTCGAAGTCTAGTACTTTGGCACTGAGTCAACTTTCCTATAAGTAGAAATGTATTTTTCAAACACGTATATGAATTTTTTTGCCACCATCTGGTTCTCGTCGGAACCTCCATTGTACAACCTTAAATTGTTGCCATGGTTACACAATATCATAAATAATGCTCTAGGATCAAAAACGAATGAAAAAATTAAAATAAACAAACAAATTGGATTAATGGTATCGAACCTTGCTTCACAAACTTGCAATGCGAAAGGAAATTGAAAAGAAATTACAACACAATGCAAGCGCCAAAAAACGTATAAATAGTAACAAACAAAAATAATAGTCTAAAACCATGTGTAGAAAGGAAAATGGAAAATTGCAATAATATTCGCTTTCTATATTGCCACTTAATATTGTTATTCTGATATATTATGTATTTACATAAAAGAAACAAAATTAATTTTTTTTTTTTTTTTGACTTAAGTAGGAATTGATTTGAAGTTTTTATAGGCCTATTACTTGTTTATACAGATTTTTCGAGTAAAGTATCAACGCTGCGGTATCAATGTAAACTTAAACTTTTGCTCAAATTTATTTCTCCCCTTTATAGTTTGCGTGAAACATTAGATTTAAATGTTTAAAAATCAACTCCTAATTAATATGTTGACAGAGGCTAGTTAAGTAATTAGAAAAAATAACGATTATGTTTCGGAAAAACATTTTTTCTACCTTTTCTTTGGGTAGGCTACACGCACGAAATCCCAGGCAAAATGCTGCTGCATCACGCTATTTACAAACCACAATAGAAAGTCATTATCAGACTTAACGCGTGAAAAATTGAAAGTGATTGCAGAGCAGTCTGGTGTAATTGAATTACAACTACGCAGTACCCTAACCTCAAACAATGACGTATCGCTTCTGCGCAGTAGAAAGTCTGCTGTTTAACCCTTCATCCTGCCTTTTGTTACTGTGGGTCATCAGCAGCTGCTCCTGCTTCGAGAATCTGCGCGACAGAGTAAATATGTTCACTCAAAGTTGATATGTGCTGCGATTTTATAATTCCAAAGGATTAATAGACAACATCGAAATGCTTCAAATTTTTTCAACGATTTTCATATTTTCTAACTTTATGCTTCTAAAACTCAGATGCTGGCTATTGCTTCCGACGATTGTTCAAAAGCTAAAGGTCATTAGGTGTTAAAAGATGCTATTGAATGACAGACATTAGTTATAGGAAGTTTGGATCTGTTCTGGATCTTTTTGGGCTCTCGCTATGGCATCTAATAAGAGTTTTTTTTTTAGCAAACACTACCTCTTAATAGTGCCTTTTCCCTATGGAAACCTCATTGTTTTATATAGAGAATAATGTTTCACACACACACACACACACACACACACACACACACACACACACACACACACACACACACACACACACACACACACACACACACACACACACACACACACACACACACACACACACACACACACACACACACACACACACACACACACACACGCACACACACACACACACACACACTCACACACACACACTCACACACACACACACACACACACACACACACACGCACGCACGTACACGTACACGCACGCGCGCACACACACACACACACACACACACACACACACACACAAATATATATATATAACTCTCTCCCTCGTTCTCTCTCTCTCTCTTTCTTTCTCTTTCTCTCTCTCTCTCTCTCTCAAGTACTCTCCTTGTGCAGAAACATAGCAATAATGATGTCGATATTAATAAAAATGACATTTTAATTAAACTATCGAGGCATACTCGTACACCTCAATAATATATTTAGTTGTTTTAATTATAGCCTAATAACTATCCACTTAATAATTATGATTAACGCAACTGTTCCAAATTTGTTTACACACAACTCCGTGGGTTAGCATTCAAGAAACTGTCGGGAACAAATACTGTAAAGTGCCCATCTTGATTTGTAGTTCTGACAGATAGGTAATCAAGTAACAGTTGCGAAGTTGGCAAAGTCTGTTTACTTTCTTGTCTTGTTTTTTTGGTGTGATATAAATAGGTGTGATGACAAGGTTTCGACAGTTGTTCGGCTCTATTTTACTGCGTTGTCATTAACGCAAAATCCTGAGCATACAAAATATTACTTGGTCTTATATTGTTATAACACGGTGGGCTTGATTTATAGATAAGGTGTAGAGATATCTGAGTGAGAAGATTCAAGAGTCATAAGTGAAATACGTCTTTTAATCTAACTATAAATAAAGAAACATTAAATCAGCTGTTTTACCACATAACTATAACATAAAATCATGTGTTTTATGAAGTCATATGTTATCACTTATTTTAAGCCAAATGGATCGAAATAATTACATTGCATACCTTGCCCCTTTGTGAACAGTTTTGTTTCCATGTAAAACTAAAATTAATTATACTAGAAAAATATTGATTACTTTCAAGTGGCATCCATTACAAGTTAAAAAAAAATAATTTGAACTTGATTGGATGAATAAAAAGTGTTTATTGATTGAAAATTCGATATGTATAGATTATGAACTAATAGAAGTAATTGAATTACGATTCATTTTAAAAAAACCTTTAAATCGAAATTAAGAAGTAATAAATAATGAATAATTTGAAACACTTTTTCCTACTTCTGGATATATCATCGTTGTTAAACTGCACATGGTCTCTAAGGAAATAGTTTGTAAACATCACATTATGCGTTTGTTTACAAACAACTTGATCGAGATCAATTCTTTCTAAATAACGTTAATTTACCCTGCTATACTTGCAGTGGCGTTTGTTTTGTTTACATTTTGGTATTTTACGTCAACATGTAGGACTAATACCAATTGAAGTTTGTTTGTAGGCCTGACCTAACCTATAATACTATAAGTTATTCTGCAAAGTTAGTGTCACATCTAATTTTACGATCGTGTTATGATACAGAAATTCTAAAACATTAAAGAGTCTTTTAGTTTAATGCAAACATTTCTCGGCAAGAAATAAAGTGATATCTAAGAAGCTTAATAACTTAATGAAATAACCTTTTAGAAGACTTTAATAGTTGAAATGTCTAGATATTTGTTGTATATTTAAATGCCTTATTGAATACAAAATTAAACGTAACCTTATGTATTTTTATAACAAATTTTATTGCTTATCAAATTTATAAAAATTACATTTTACTCCAATAATTTATCAAGGAGATACTAATAAATAACTGAATTAATAAATTTAGCAATTAAAAAGTAATATAAATAAAACGTTTTAAAAATAAATTCCAACTCTGGTCTAAAAAAAAAATGCTCTAAAAACAGCGACGTCAGAGTTTGCTATCGACTATTCTAAGAATCCGGGATCAGATTCTTAAACGAAGTGTTGCTTATGATTTGCAAAGAAAGAAAATGAAACTTTTAAAAATATCTATAAAGCGACGATTACACGGGTTACGGTAGTGCGCGAGAAAAATCTTCCATTGTCAGGAAATCTTATTAAAGACAAAGCTTTGGAATTTGCAGTAACATTAGGACAATAGTGACTTTAACGCAAGTAACGGTTGGATAGAAAAACTCAAAATGGCATGGCATCATTCAAGAAGTCATTTTGGGAGATAGTGCTACTGTTGATATCCACATTTGTGAATTTTGGAGGGAAAATGTATTTTAAAAAGTTTTAAATGATATGAACTGAAAGACATTTTCAACTCTGATGAGACCGGTCCGTTTTTTAAATGTTTGCGCAACAAGACAATAATTTTTAAAACAAACCTTTGTTTTAGAGGAAAAGGAAGAAAAGAAAGAATCACTGTATTAGTGGCAGAAAAACTCAAATTGCAGTAAATAAATTTCGGTACTGAGTGTACTTCGATTAAATTCCACCACGTTCAAGTTATGTTCCTGATATTGAATTGGTGAGTGCAATTTGCAATTATTTAATATCTATTAAATTAAATATTATAGACATTATCCAATATTAACGTTGACCTGTTAACCTACCTACGCCCACGATATTTTACTGTATTCTTTTTATTCTCTCTCGCAAGATCAGTTAGATGGGTTGGAAGTATTCTTGTAAGACAACCTCTCAATAATTAATACCTCTCTAAAACGAATTCCCCCCCTGGATAATAGACTTCGTTATACAGAGGTTTAACTGTATTTTATTGTCTTACGCGTTTCAATGATTTATTTTACCATCATTACTGTCACCACTACAAGTTTCAAACAACAACTAAAAAGATGATGCATAGCACTTATTATTTATACATAAGGACTTAATTTTAATCTTTAACTAGTTTTGTTTTGGCAGATTCTTTCAAAACTTAACACCAAATTGGGCCTAAGCGTTTTTGGGAAGTATAACCTTTTAGTAAATGTTTTTTAAAACTTTTTCACTCCCTAACTGATGCAACTAATTAACTAATATCATTCAATTACTTTTATTAGTGCACACTCTCCTTACATACATATGTTGTTCAAGTTTTCAATCGTTATTAAAATACTTTTTATTCATCCACTTAAGTTCAAATAAATTTGTTTAAACTTTCAGTGGATGACACTTGATCTTAAATTTAATAATGAATTAATTTTAAAAGTTTTGTATGGGAGAAAACCCTTTCATAGGTATGTGATATATTTATTTCGTTCCATTTGGATTAAAATAAGTGAAAACATTTGATTTCATAAAATAGGTGATTTTATGTTATAAGTTACGTTTGTGTTAGATCAGCTTATGTTATATACTTGATTTATATTAATTGTAATTATTTAATAAAAAATTAACTACAATATTTTTTTTTTACCAAAGCAGGAAATGATTAAATTTTTTTTTGTAAATGTTACTTGGTTACTTGTTTTTTTGAGTTAAACATATACAAAATGCTTTTAGCAAACAGCCAAACTAGCTACCTTACTAGCATTGGAACGTGTACAGTATTCGCTAAACTTGCCAAATAAAGCTAATTCCTTTCGCTTAATTGGCTTCGTTTCAACACTTATAATTACCTCATGAAGTGTATTAACTGAAAACAGCTTTCAAACTTTCTTTAACCCTAAATTTCGCCAGCTAATGTTTTATCGGCCCGAAACCCTTAATTTATAGTGACCAAGAAGGATTTCATCCTTTTCCGACATTGTCTTGCTTAAATAATGAACGAATTATAGTCTATAAAAAATTAGTCTACTTCTATTAAGGTAAACAAAAATATTTGAGTTACTTTTAATTTTATAATAACAAATAACATAAATATGTATATACATGTGACAGAATCACAATATCAAGTGGGCAAATTAGAAAGAAAATTCCCTTGCAGTTTTCCATTTTCCTTTACCTAAGCGTAGCCTCGTAGCTTCTTTTAGTTCATTTGCAAACATTTCTTGGTGCTTTTGTTTTTCTTTCATTAATCGTAGCTTGCATTGTGTATTAAGTTTCTTTTCGCTTTCCTTTCGCATTGTCCAATTGTGAAGAAAGGTTCGATTCCATTAATTCAGTTTTTTTGTTTACTTTATTGCTCTCAATATCATCCTATAACTGTTGTCATCATTTTTAATATCCTAGAGCATTATTTACGATATTCGTGTGGTAACCATGGCAACAGTTTAAGATTGTACAATGGAGGCTTTGAGAACAATTAGCTGGGAACAAAAAACATTCATGTAATACATAAATTGATTCACTTCTAGCAATGGGAAAGCTAACTCAGTACCTAAGTGCTAGATTTCAAACATGTAGTTATTCAGTTCGAATCCGACTATGATATAAGCTTTTTAAATGTTTAAACAATGAATAAACATTTGAAAAACCTGTATTAACTTCAACTCTCATCCACGGGTTTAAAAATATTTGTTTGAATTTCAGTGGATGAATAACATAGTATTTTTTTAATCATTTATTAATTTTGTACAATATATAAGTATATATAAAGAGAGTGTTAACTAATAGAAGCGAAAGATTAGGGCCACCGATTATATGTTAGGCAGTATCTGAAAAAATAGTCCATTTCATCTCAATTACCAAATCTTCTTGGGCTGATAAACCTCAATTAATTAAATTTTTCAGCCCACTCTCATAAAAAAATACCCCTTTTAGGATCTGTCAATTATTCACGCAAACTATTAAAATCAACAGATTGTGTTACTGAAACCGTCAAATCAACCATTAGAATCTTTAAAATATTTTTACCTAACTTTACCGCCAACTCAATGAGAGATGAATCATTAGAATGTATGTTGGTCACTGATGATGGTAACGTGGTTTCCGAAACATGTTTGATGAGTATAACATTATTTTTGTTAGAATTGAGTATATTTTCAAATAATTAGAACAGAAGTTAAATATTTGTTTTTTTGTCAGACGTGATTTTTGTCGGTATATTACTACTGTAAAATATTACAAGTTGTGTATAGGGTACTGCCTATATTAGCAGGAGCTACACTCAAAATCAAATTAGTGGAATTTCGGTTTCTAGAACGGAAGATAGAGTGACGTTTGGTCTTTTAAATGTTTTTTCTTTAAGAATTTTTGATAAATAGACTTTAAGAAATTCCAGATAGTTAGACTTCCCGTTTTATTTTAAAGTGTAAAACGTTAACATTAGTCATAAGGTTAAAATTAGTTATTATTAATTAAATGGCAAGCAACATTTAAACTATCCCTGTCACACTTCCAACTGTACATATGAATTCTGGACTTAATAGCTCCCAATTAGTCGGGGATGGAGGGGGTAGAATGTTATAACATTAACTTAATTAATCATTTTCTAAAAGTAAAGAATTACTTTGTAAGAAGTAGTACATTTGACCATTTCCGAACAAAACATTTAACGAAACAAAATATGTTATAATTCTGAAATTTATAATTAACGATTTGATGGACTTAAAAATTGGACGATTTCGGTAAATTTACAAAAAACTTAGTGTGACGTAACATTTTCGAGATGGCTCCATTACATTATGGATACACTATGGAAGATGGTGAACGAAAACGTTATTTACTGAGACTATTGTAAAATGTATTTGTTCAGGCAGTTGTTTATTATAAAGTCCAAAAACAAATGTTACGGAGAACATAATCCACGGATATATAATAATAAAGAGCTAACAGTATCTGTGATTCATATGCTCTCTCTTTTTTTATATTGTCTTACTCTGTATTATTTTTAAAAATTTAAAAAAATTTAAATGCTTGTTTTTAAATAAACTAAAATTATATATATATATATATATATATATATATATATATATATATATATATATATATACAGTATATATATATATATATATACACACACACAGTATATATAACTTACACTTTGTTGTCATACTTGTCATATTTTATCGACTTTAGTTATTGGTCTACTTCGAGAGATTATTAATTATAGTGCTCTCATTTTCAAGCCGTATGTATTATAAAACGCATTTATTCGAAGTATTCACTAACTAATGAGTATTTATACTACAGACATAGTGTAAACGTTGCCAAACATGTGTATATACACTACAGACTTAAATGTTCAACACGGCGCTGTGTAGGCAATTTAAAGTCAGTTATAAATTGAATTAGTAACACAAATAAGGCACTATTTATTTTTATATATCTATATTATACCCATACCTGCCTCTCTCTCTCTCTTTATAGGCCTCTCTCTTAATATATATATATATATATATATATATATATATATATATATATATATATATATATAAAGAACAAAAGTCAAAATACAAATACAAGAATTATATTTGAATTTAAAATTCAACTATAAAAGGATTATTATATATATATATATATATATATATATATATATATATATATATATATATATATTAATAAATTAAAATTATTTCAAAAACAAGAGTACTTTTAAGACATATATTATTAAAAGCTTTTCGCCGATAAAACAGTACCAGCATCTTCAAGAAAAATAATTATATATATTTCTATCTTGTACAAATTTACCAATGTTTAATATAATACTTTTTATTCATATTGTATTGGCATTCTATGGCACCTATAGGCACCGTAACTTCTCCAACTTTTTATTCATCCACTGGAGTTCAAATACATTTTTTAAAACTTGCAGTGGATTTATTTTTTAGTAAATAAAAGAAAAAGAGTGTAAAATAAAAATAAAAAATACAAATATAAATTTAAAAATCTGCGGTTTCACATTGTGTTTCCTGACCTATTCACCTGCCACAATAGCTGAGAAGAGGCCTTCATTTTATTGCTCAATGCATTCCAAGTTTTCTAACAAACTGTATTTAAAAACATTTACAGCTTATTAACAGAATAGTTACCTATGTTGTATTTTATTTCCAAAAGACTTGGACAACATTTGGGAATGTTATATTAGGTTGTAAAATTAGCATATTTTATCTGATTGATTACACTTGTTGGGTCCTAAAATACATCTATTGCAGGTCTGGCCCTCACTTGTTCTTCTTCTTGGGTTGCCTCGTTCGCTTCAGATGGTTACTATAAACTAGACCACATTGATTTTGTTCGCTGGCTTGGCAAGCCAGACAGTTCCGCAGGTTAAGAAGCAAAGAAAATGCCCCTCATGTTTATAAACTCATGTACCGTTGTTTTCTTGACTGCACAAGATATATCTAGGTGAGTTTTAATGTGTATCTTAACATTGTTCACCGATTAGTATAAATTATAGATTTTATTTTAAAAGGATTATTATATACAGAAACGTTATTGATAATTATTTTACTTTTTTCTGTATGTCAAAAACTACGCAAAACAGGTCTACCAATCATTCGTAGTACCAAACTTAATTTTCTCTCCATACTTATAGCAAGTAATATAAACAAAAAATGTTTAAAGCCAATTCTCATTAAATTAACAAAAATTAATTTTATTTTAATTACTGTTTAATAAAAAAATTACAATCAATAAAAATAAAGTAACAACCTATGCACTAGAAAAGCTGTTCTAGCACGTAACCTATATCATAAAAACAGACTTTTTTTTACGAAATCATATGTTAATACTTATTTTAAGCAAATTAGGAAGAAATAACTATTTTGCATACCTTTCCCCTATTGTGAAAAGTATTCATTCCGTATAAAACTAAAACTAATTCATTAAATTTAATTAATAAATTAATATTTAAAAAAAAACTATATTAACATCAAGTGTCATCCACTTCAAGTTTTAAAAAATGTATTTGAACTTGAGCGGATTAACAGAGAATATTCTATTAAAGATTGAAAATTGAAACAAGGTATATAAATATAAATAGGGAGAGAAGTGTGTATAACAGTGTGAGTTAATAGAAGGAATTGAAAAATTATTACAGCTTTGACAAATATTTTCACTAAAATATTTCTCCAATCTGATTAATGATTTTAGTGATATACACACTCAACATAAATCCTACTTTGCTTAAATTTTTGACTCTTGAAATATTTCTAATGAGTGTACTTAGTATAATCTTGTCCAGCTACTGGCAATTTAATAAAGTAAAAATATCTCTGTCAAAGAAAATAATCAGCCGTCAGTCATCCACAAAGTATGTAGTGTTTCTAAATTTAGACGTCTATTTCTACTCGCCCGCCTCCCTGCTTATGTGGGTCTTCGCATTTCGTTCCATCTGATCTTGTTTACAAAGAGCAAGCGGCCGTTTTATCAGTGAATTTCGTAAACAGAAATAAGAAATTACTGCGCGGTAGCTTTTACTCGCAGTTGGAAACATATTTTTAAATTCCTTCTATTAGTTCACACTCTCCTTTTATATATTTTGTTCAAATTTCATTATTTAATCAAATAACGTTTATTCCTCCACTCAAGTTCAAATACACAATTTTAAACTTGTAGTGGATGAGACTTTATGTTACTAGAGTTTTTTCAAATATAAAATCATTAAATGAATTAATTTTAGTTTTATATGGCGGGGAAACATTTCACGAAAGGGGCAAGGTATGCAATATATTTACTCCGTCCTGTGGCTTAAAATAAGTGATAATACAGTCAACTCCCGATTATCCGGGATAATTACCGGCAGGGCCGTCACGGATAATGCGAAATCACGGTTAAAACAAATGCCATAATATCCACAGCCCTACTTCTACCCAATGACTGTAAAAACAGCTGATAAATAGTACCCCCTCCTGTTGTACCGTCACTACTGTACAGTTCGTTTTGATCAGAAGCAACGCATAGACTGACAACTGAGGAAGGGTAGTGTTTACGTTCGACTCGAGCGATCGCGTAATTCCGCGAATTCGGCGTTCGGATTTATTCACCGAAAAACGGCCGCTCGCGCTCGGGGTTATCGAGCCTCCATGCATCACGTTCGATGCTTCGATGTGCTCTGATCTGATTGGACGTTGGAGATAACGCGTAATTAGGGATTCGCGTCATAGAACCGCGTGAATTTATAAAAGGACAACAAGAAATATAACGTAAACTCAGACATGCTGACCGAAACTCTGCCCGCGAGTGCGCGTCGCGCGGAAACAGGTAGGAAGGATTTAGGACACGGGGTTTCGACTGCGGGCGAGTTGACAGTCTATAAATTATTCCGTAAAGGTAACTGTACGCCCCAACGACCGCCCGCGCTCGCATCAGTCCGCCGCGTTCACATTTGACTCCTCCCGCCCCACTGCTTCAAGTGGAGCTGACGATCCCGGTTGATCCGCAACCCGGTTGATGCGATCCCGGATAATCGGGAGTTGACTGTATATGATTTCATAAAACAACTGATTTTGTGTTTTAGGTTATGTGGTAGAACAGCTGTTTTAACGGATAGGTTGTTACTTTATTGATATTAATTGTAATTATTCAATAAAAAGTAACCAAAGTAATTTTTGTTGTTGATGTAAGTAGGAATTGACATTAAAATAATTTTGTTTTTATTACTTGTTTAAAACCATGTTTAAAATATTAACTATCTAATCAGTGGTGCAGACAGATATCTCAATTGATTAACATTCGGGGAAATACTGGGATCTAATTTATACCCGTAATTAGAAACTTTGAAAATCAAATGATATTTTTTTTCCTTATTAATTTTTAAAATTAAACTCAAGTTGAAATAAAATGATGAATTTAATTTCATCATAATGTAAGTACATTAAACTTGTAAAGAGTACTAGGTGAGCAATAAGTGTACGGGGTAGTACTTATTTAGGGGATCAGGTAAAGTCTTGCAAGAAATAAAAAGTTCTTACATGCAAAATTTTTACCAAATTCCAACTCAACAAAAAAATGCCGAGTCTGCGATACCACTATGAAAGTTCGTTACACATTTCTTCCTTTGTTGCTTTCGCCAGCGTGTTTGTGAAATGTTTTCGAAGATAACGATGGCGAAATATAAAGAAAGTAAATGGAGAGTACCTGTGCAACAGCCTCTTATTCCACGGGAGAATCTATAGTCCAGCATGCTCCCACGAATTTAACTTCAAACTATGACTACTTGCCGGATGACTAGCGCCAGAACCTAGACGGGGGAGGGGGTGCTACGTCCCGTGATATTATATGTAAGAGCCCGAAGGGCCTGCAGTGAGGCTTAGACTGGGGACGGTTCACTCCTGGACATTACGGTTTCGTCCGCTTTTCCGGACCTTCTAGGCACAGAAAAACCTCAAAACACCCAGGTTTTCCGTACCTTCAATACCTCATCTAACTAGTTCGGTCTGGGTAGAGCAGTTGGACCTTTAACCGCTCTTGGTTGGCCTTCACCAAGGCCGGAGTCTCAGACTAGGCACTTGATCCCCAGTTAGGCCTTGTAAGCTGTCCTCTGTTGCATAGTCAGAGTGTTCGTGAGAGTTGAAAAAAGAATTAAAGATGGCGAAACAGAGGAATGTTGGCGATTTTCTAAGACGTAATTTTATTCCTAAAATATATAGCCCTTGCCAAAGGAAATTACTAGCACTGAAGTAGTTTTGGATCATTGTGTACTCAGTTTACCGTGAAGTTATGATATTTAAATTTCCTCATGAGCTTATGAAATTTGTTACAAAGAAGCCAATTCAAAGTAATTATTGCAACCCATAAAAATAAGTAACAAACTTTCCTCTTTAACACCAAAACTAGCTCCTCTCCTATACCCTAAATGTAACTATTACACCTACCAAAAACTCAAACCACAATAAAAAACTATAATAAAAATAATTTTAAAAAACTAAAGTTTCAATGTAATGACAATGTCATTAAAATGTAATCACAATGTCCATTCCGGTGATACTGGTTCACCTTCGGAGAGGTTTTACTACACTAACATAACCTTACATAACCTAACTTAACCTAAACTAACCTCTAATCTAACCTAACATAACCTACCTTAACCTAATATAACCTCTAGTCCGACCGAACATAACCTACACTAACCTAATATGACCTAACATAACCTAACCCAAAAATAACCCCTAATCAAACCTAACATAACCTACCTTAAACTAATCTAACCTCTAGTCCCACCTAACATAACCTAAACTAACCTCTAATCTAACCTAACATAGCCTACCTTACCCTAATCTAACCTCTAGTCCGACCTAACATAACCTAAACTAACCTCTAATCTAACCTAACATAATCTACCTTAACCTAATCTAACCTTTAGTCCGACCTAACATAACCTACACTAACCTAATATGAGCTAACACAACCTAACCCTAAAGTAACCTCTAATCTAACCTAACATAACCTACCTTAACCTAATCTAACCTCTAGTCCGACCTAACATAACCTACACTAACCTAATGTAACCTAACATAACCTAACCCTAAACTAACCTCTAATCTAACCTAACATAACCTACCTTAACCTAATCTAACCTCTAGTCCGACCTAACATAACCTACACTAACCTAATATAACCTAACATAACCTAACCCTAAAGTAACCAAAAGAGTAAAACGAAGAAGAACGTAGATCATCGCCAAAATTAACGGTAACTCTTTGTCATCGAAATTATACGTCACCAAATAAGGCTTGATTTCCACACTAATAATAACAAATAAAACCTAAAATACCATATAATTTCTAGAAGTTCGGATAAGTCTGTTAAAATTTTGTATAAGATAAATCAGGAGTACTAATCCACTACTAATTCATGAGAGCGCACACCTGATCTAATTTTAAATACGTTACACGCTTCCTAGACACCAGTCAAGTTCGTTTCGCCAGGAAATACCAAACTACAATGTTTATCTTGGGCGCACTGCAAATAGTTTTGACTAATGATTTGTTTTTGAAGTGCGAGAAGATTTTAAAGGCTTTGAAATAATTTCCCTCTGTAGTTCGTGCTTTACACGAGCGGGTTGGGAATGTCAGCGCGAGAACTAATTGTTGCGTTTGTAAGAGCGTTTCTCTGTCGTTGTACGGGAAATACTTAGTCATAGGTTTATAAAGAGGAGTGTGCATGTATTATAACTCACTTTCAGACACAATTATAATTACAGTGATACGGGATGATATAGTTTTGGCTTTATTTTAAACTATCTTCAAGAAAGTTTTACAGATTAATAACGTTTATTTTGTAATTTTCAAAACTTTATAGATTGACATTCAAACACACACGTTTATTTGCGAATTACAGTAAAAGCTCTAATATCCGGCATCCTCGGGGTCGCCATGTTGCCGGCTATCGAAAATTTCCGGATAATAGTATCTAACCTATATATCCTATATACTGAACGTACTGTGCATAACATTATGCTACCTATTAAGGAAAATTGGATTCCTTTGATTTCCATAGTTGTTTGTATTCAATTACTGTATTTCCGTACGTATTAATAAAATCACAAGCTCGCCTACACAAAATTTATAAGAAAAATTTAAAGAAAGAAAAGAGATTTATCGCTAAAAAGCTCTTTCGTTAATACAACGTTAAAACCAAACATGCACCAGGACTTGACTAAACAAAGATTAGATTACACTTAATTAAACAAGATTTTATAATGTTTTAATGATTTTAAAAACTATCAAGGATGTATGACCGCCTGATACGCGAAACGTTTTTGAATGGAGCATATACAGTTGTAAAGCTTCCAGAGCCGAGTAGCATTTCTCACCTTCAACAAACGTTAACAGCGTTGTAAAAACGGCTGCAGCATTACTTCATGAAACGTTTACTTTTTCTTGAACTATTTCTTGGTTAGGGTGGTTAATTGACATCGGTTTTGTACTGTATTTCCGTACAGTAGACTACATCTTGTAACAACAAAAAGGGGTACTGTACTGATTTGTTTTGAAAATGTGCCGGTTAGTAAAACTTTCCGGATGATAGAATGCCGTATAAAAGAGCTTTACTGAGGGATACTCTACAGATTTGTTTTGAAAATGTGCCGGTTAATAGAGCGTACCGGATGATAGAATGCCGTATAAAAAAGCTTTTACTGAGTGATGCTGTACTGATTTGTTTAGAAAATGTGCCGGTTAATAGAGCGTACCGGATGTTAGAATGCCATATAAAAGAGCTTTTACTGAAGGATACTGTACTGATTTGTTTTGAAAATGTGCCGGTTAATAGAGCGTTCCGGATGTTAGAATGCCGTATAAAAGAGCTTTACTGAGGGATACTTTACTGATTTGTTTTGAAAATGTGCCGGTTAATAGAGCGTACCGGATGATAGAATGCCGTATAAAAGAGCTTTTACTGAGGGGTACTGTACTGATTTGTTTTGAAAATGTGCCGGGTAAGAGAACGTTCGGGATGTTAGAATGCCATATAATAGAGCTTTACTGAGGGGATACTCTACAGATTTGTTTTGAATATGTGCCGATTAATAGAGCGTTCCGGATGATAGAATGCCGTATAAAAGAGCTTTTACTGAGGGATACTCTACTGATTTGTTTTGAAAATGTGCCGGTTAATAGAGCGTACCAGATGATAGAATGCCGTATAAAAGAGCTTTACTAAGGGATACTCTACTGATTTGTTTTGAAAATGTGCCGGTTAATAGAGCGTACCGGATGATAGAATGCCGTGTAAAAGAGCTTTTACTGAGGGGTACTGTACTGATTTGTTTTGAAAATGTGCCGGGTAAGAGAACGTTCGGGATGTTAGAATGCCATATAAAAGAGCTTTACTGAGGGATACTCTACAGATTTGTTTTGAATATGTGCCGATTAATAGAGCGTTCCGGATGATAGAATGCCGTATAAAAGAGCTTTTACTGAGGGATAATGTACTGATTTGTTTTTAAAATGTGCCGGATAATAGAACGTTCCGGATGATGGAATGCCGTATAAAAGAGCCTTTACTGTATCTCTTTTTTCACAATCATTGTGAGACTAGTTAAAGCTAGACACAGACATTTAATAACTGTTTATATTTAGAGATAAGTACGTTTACTAGCTGACTAGTTCCTAGTTCTACTCTTACTGATGCAACTTTTTTGGGTTACAATGCACCAAACTTTAGTCTATATCTAACCGTTAGCTCGCTTCTTTCGTCTACAACGTCTTCTTAGCCCTTTCTTCACAACTCGTTATAAAAACTAATTTTACACTAAATATTTACAAACCTTTATTCTGTAATTTAATTTACAATTATTTGTTTTCAGTGTGCATATCTTAGTGACCAGACGTGGTCGCCATACTTGTATAGTTAATTCGTTATATTACGACCGATTATAGACCAAATAATGAAACAAATTTTAATTAGTTATAAAATTCTGCTCAACGTTTCGATCCAAATTTGGAATCCTCTTCAGAAGTGGTTGTTTCATTTTTTAGTAGTAATACTTAAAATTAATTACTAACTATGGACATAAACTTATACTGGTATAAGTTTAAATAGTTTTTAGGGCTTTTATAAATTCCACAAGTCTAAGTTGAAGTGCATTAGATCTCATCCAAAATCATCTCTCAACAAAATTATTACTATTCGTACAAAATATATTTAAAATAATCTGTGTTAAAAAATTATTTTGTGGAAACACACACCTGTGTTGAGATGGGCCTAATTAAGCATGCAAATTGGCAAAATTTGGGTTAATCTGGCCAATGCACTAGTTTAAGAATAATCCCGCCCAGTTAACATGTCAGTTAATAGAATCCTGCCTCTACAAGTTAATATGGGATCGGGTAGATGTAATGTGCGGGGGATTTTCCAACAGCAATTTGTAATGTCTATGTAACTATAAAACCCGTACATTGGGAAAGTCTTAATTTTTACTAGTAAATGTTATAATGTACCATCATCAGTTGTTAAGTGTAATAATATTATATAAATATGAGATTCAACCTTTTACCTTTAGAGTTAGGGGGCTGCAATGTTTAAGTATGGACACGGGCGCCCATACCCCGGGGATGAGGGGGTCCCAAGCTCACTTGAGGTGTCTAGGTTTAAATGATATATATCCAAGCAATATAAATATATATATATATATATATATATATATATATATATATATATATATATATATAAAAGTATCAAATGTTGCAGCACACCTAACATCCCAAAACACGAAATAACAAATTACGAAAATAACCTAACCATACTGGAAATAAATAACAACCCAATAGAACTAAACTCACTAGAAAAATACCACATTTATAAAAACATACACAACAACTTAATGAATCTACAAACAACATATACAGAAGACATACTATATAGAAATATCATACACACAGATCAAGAAAAAGTGACGTCAACAAACACCGGCTTCACGGACCGAGCATCCACAGCAGAGAAACATCAGTGATTCGACAATGGTCAACGACCGAAAGGTGCCTCATCACTCAAGGTAAAATTATTGCACTTAATGGTGGATAAAATTACTTACATAGTAATATATTAACTTCATATATATATATATATATATATATATATATATATATATATAAATTAAAAATATTTCAAAAACAAGAATACTTTTAATGAATATATTTATTCTTAATAAATATTAAAAGTATAATATATAATAAATATATAATATTTATTTATTTATATAATATAATCATTAAAAGTATTCTTGTTTTTGAAATATTTTAAATTTATTAACTATATTACAAGAAAACATATCACCATATTTAATATATATGTATATACACACACACACACATATATATATATATATATATATATATATATATATATATATATATATATACTATATACATATACGAGTGGATTTGTTCGAGAAAATTATTATAAAAATTACTGAATTGTAGGACAAGTCTTAGGACTAAAATATTTATAAAACAAATGTGTGTTTTCCATGAATACTTACATATTATTGTTTAATAATAAAAATTACGTGTAGTTATATTATTGTGTTTATCTTCTTTATGCATTAAGTACCATGGTTTTAGAACTTTATAGTAGTAATAGGTTAAACATGGTAAAACTTGAACCTCTTAGTTGCTTAATTTTTTAGTATGCAATGTGTTCACGCCCATATCCTCTACATACTTTCATAAGGGCGCTCATGCATATGGGAGCTATATTTTAAACTTAATTTAGCCTTACATTAATTTTCACTTTACCCCTTTGGTTTATAACTGCTTTTCATATTCTTCCATGATTAAATAAATGAAGCTCAAAGGTGTGAATCTGTGATGTCGAGTTACCTAAATAGTGAAATCAAACTTTATACCTTACATAAGTTTTATAATTGTTTGGGAACTTAGGTAAGTTATTTCTATTAGTAATTACAATATTTTTTTTACTTGTAAATTAAATATTTAAATCTACATTAAAAATGTGAGGGCTAGGCATGGGCACTTTAAACTTTCATACTTTTCCCGGAGTGTTAATTTCGCGCCAACACGTCGACACCTTACTTTCTAATTTTGGTGTGGTCGCCTCAACTTCTTTTGTTTTTACTAATCCAACGAACACGTAAAACTATTGACATTTAGACATGGTTGATACATGCAAAGTAGAAAAATTAGCGAATGAAAAGTGACTTCGTAACGATGAAGTAAGAGAAGAAATCTATGGTTAAAGGATTATGGTTATAACTGTTATAGGGACTGAGTGTGAAAGGGACATGATGGTTATTCTTGTTTTTTACTAGAATCGCTTTATGTATTGTCCAGTAGGGGCTCAGGGTCAATCCAGTTGTCCCCCATCCCTGTCCCGTGGGGTGGGTGGCCGGGCCGAGTGGTTGGAAGTTCTATCGTTAGTGCCACTAGCTGGCCTTAGTTGTGCAGTTTCTCCATTGAAGATATCATAATCCACTTTCACTTGATTCTAAATGTTGCCATTTATTACCTACTTCGTCGTGGCGTCGGTCGACTAAAACTGTAATGGTACTCTTGGGCCCTAATAAATTGATGTGAAACCTCAGTTACTAAACAAGAAATGTTCTTTGAGATCAAATAAACTAAGGTGTTTTCCATTTGATCATAACAGCAGACAGCCTTAAGCATCATTCAGTGTGCTGAAGGGTTCACTCCATTTCTCCAGGTGTTGGATAAAATGGCTTATCCAGTAAATTCTCTCAGTAAACCTCTTATCACTTTATATGTCTTCAACTGGGCTTTCCCGATAACAACAGATTCTTGTGGTTTTTCTAGTCTTATAATGTTTTCTCGAGATTCCTTCCGCAAAACTTTAATTTCTTAGTAACTGTTAGGGAAATTAACTGGGCAAGAATTAAAACTGACTTGATTGTTACTTCGCAATTTTAGGATTAAGTACAATGCAGGCTTACCAAAACGAACAGTGGCGTCTTGTCTGCCACTCATTGCTTAGTATGATGTGGAGTATAAATTTAACTTTGTTTTAAACTAAGTACACAATGCAAATTGATTCGTTATTGTGTACGTATAAATCCACAGAATGATATCTGATGTCTGGAAAATTCCATTGTCGTATGTGGCTCTCTGATTGTGGCTTATGATGGATGCGTTTGACGACTGTTATAAGGAAAACTAGGGCTTTTTCCCGTCAGTAATATGTACTGACACAATTATTCCTTATTGAATGAATAGAAAAAAAAGTCCCTGAGAGACTTCTGATATACCAGGGAATTTGTATTCAGACCAATTTCCTTACGTCTTTTTATACAGCTGATTCACTCTTTGATTAAATGTGTGATGTCTTTCTTTCCCCTGCATCTTTTAATATTTACCTCCTTATACTTCTTCCTAAATACATCAGAAAATATACCTTCTTCAGGTATGTGACCCTGCACACTTGAGTCAAAGTCTTTCCCTATTCAGAAGTGTTCACGGCCTTCCCTTAACCATATTTTGTATAATACATACCCCTTTTTATATCCTTCCTAGGCGAACGTGTTAAGGTGTAATAATAATACAAATTATATATTTCGTACGTGGAATTGCATTCAACAAACTATTTGCATTTAAAGGTATTGAGTTTATGTGATACAAATTCATTTGACGTACTTGTAAAATACTGATTTTAAACCGACTTTCAATATATACTCGGTTTGTTTTACTAGTGTTCCAGAAGCCACCTTAAAAAAAATCTGTGTTACCTTAATATGGTAATTATAAAAATAAGTATTATAAATTGCTTTTAAAAGTAAGTTCCTACTCAAACCAACAAAGAAAAATTTTATTTAAGGTTCTTTTTACTTTATAATTACAATTTATATAAATACGTATATAGGCCTACATATGTCAGAATCACAGTATTAAGTGGCAAAATAAAAACCGAATTTCCTTGCAATTTTCCATTATCCTCTCCATGTATGGTGTTGGACTATTATTTTTGTTTGTTTCTATTTATGTTTTTTTGTCGCTTGCATTGTGTTGTAGTTTCTTTTCGCTTTCCTTTCACAATGTCCGTTAATGAAGTAAGGTTCGATTCTGTTAATCCAGTTTGTTTATTTTATTATTTTCATTCATTTTTAATCCTAGAGCATTATTTATGATGTAAGTAGCCATGGTAACAATTTAAGGTGGTTCAATGGAGGTTTCGACGACAACCACTTAGAGCCAAAAAAAAATGTTATGTTACGCATCTTTGAGAAGTATATTTCTAGCTATAGGAAAGTTGGCTCAGTGCCAAAACGTTTAGTGTTCGAAAACGAGGATACTCAGTTCGAATCCAACCTAATCCCCCCAAATTTTATAATAAAATTATTGAATAAATATTAGAAAATACTGCATTAACAACAAGTATTGTCATCCACTATAAATTAAAAAAATGTATTTGAACTAGATTGGATAAATAAAAAAAGTATTTTACTAACGATTGAAAAATGTGTACAAGATATAGGCTATATCAGGAGAGTGTGAGCTAATAGAAGGAATTTAATAGTTATTAAAACAAAAAAAATATTTTAAAAATAACTAAAAGCGAAAATAATTTCCCCTCCATCCATTGAGATACAAAAACCGATACAGATTTATATGGTCATACTCATTGCCATAATATTTTATTATTAGGTACGTCCGGGATAAACTATAATAGTGCAAGTTTATAGACATTAAAATACCGTATGCGCCGAAATAAATAGTACGGAAACACTGATATGAAAGATTTTATTTTATTTACATAGTTTTACAACACACATACAAGTAAC
This sequence comes from Prosapia bicincta, assembly GCA_036971475.1. NCBI lineage: Eukaryota > Metazoa > Arthropoda > Insecta > Hemiptera > Cercopidae > Prosapia > Prosapia bicincta. The sequence goes on from JBAIZL010000001.1 coordinate 327,388,067, forward strand.
AAAAAACTAAATCTGTTAGACTCGAATATAAACATGTTCTATATCAGGGATGTCCAACTTCCAAAGCCTAGAGGGCCAAAATTAAACCCCCGAGCGTGGTCGTGGGCCACATAGTAATACTTCAATATAAATTTAAAATAGTGACAGGAGGGTAAGTAAAGTTAAAAGAAATTATTAATATTCGTTGTCTTTCTCAAGACTCAGGTGTTTTTTTTTACACAAATAAGAAAAACTACAGAAAAAATTGTTTTATCAATCAACACAAACAGTGAAATGAGAATTCAAATATATTTTATTTTAGTGTAAACATTGTGGTCGGTCAGTTACATGCAATAAAGAACGAATATCCACTCCTAGTTCGGCTGTAGACAACCTCATGAGATGAAGTAGAGGTACATCAGAAAACTTATTTCTATTTTGTTTTTTTTATAAAATTCATCGACTAAAACATGTTTACATAGGTATGTACTTCTAAACATTGATTATATTTCTAGTCCGAAATCTCGCAAGATTGGGATCTCTCTTTAGAAAGCAATATAAAAATATCATGAGCCTTCTGTTGCCCTGGCCAGCTCTAGAGATACGGCTTAAGATGCAAACAATGAATACGTTTGAGAATGCGGATTTACTAAGCATACCCGTTTCTTGTTTAAGCTTCTTCTTCTCTCCAACTAATGTTACCCGACTCTCGTCTGTATATGTATCATACTTATTTCCATGCATTGTTGAGTAATGTCTTCTCACATTATATTCCTTAGGCACCGACACAACTTTCATGCACACCAAACACTGCAGTTTCCCATCATTATTAACAATCAGTTGATCACTCTCCCAACTTTCCTTGTAAATCCTGTTTTGGGTATTAATTTTACTTTTTACCGATTTCCTACTCATCATTGTACCAGTATCAAAGTTCAACACGAACCATACACTTTCCATTAAATTATTAGATCCCTGTCAAGATAAAGGCATTTCAGGTAATTTTCTGATATTTTTTTCTCCAATAAGATTTCGCGGGCCGTGAAAAATTGCATGGCGGGCCGCATGCCGCCCGCGAGCCGCAAGTTGGACATCCCTGTTCTATATGATCTGCGTTCAATTTGAGGCAACACTCGTAGCGTTCTTGAAGGTTTTGCATCATTTCGGTGAAGGGGGTTTGTTTCGTGCTCGATGTATAAATGGTTATTTTTTCCTGTAGTTGGAAGATATTGGTTGGTGGGTCATCACGGAAAATCTTCTCCTTCATTATTCCCTAGACGTAGGCGTTATGTGGTGTAAGATTGTGAGAGTGGACAGGTTAAGGAAAGATTGTTCTAAGGGAGATAAGGCGGTTGCCAAAAGGTTCTTGAAGGAGGCAATGTTGATTAAGGCAGTGTGGCCGGTTCCGCCATCTCGCTAGAACCATTGTTAACAAAAAGGCAGTTTTCGAGCACAACAAAATCTTCTAAAGTCTCCTATAAAACGACCAATAATGACCCTATAGGCCTATCGGTCATTCTATCTACTTCAGCTGATTCAGTCTCAGTACTTTTCATTTTGGCGCAAATGGTATATAAAAGTGTTACCACAGGAATGTTCTTACCTACTTCATTATATGTTAATTTATACAAATGTACATAGTATGAGCTCATGTTCGTGATGGGAACAAATAATATACGGGATAATATTTATAAGTTCTATCTTATGGGCGCATTGATAATGTGACTTATCAATTGATTATTAAATGAGACTTTAACTTCGAGGAGCATGCAATCTCATTGTTTAATTTCACAGTAATTATTGCATTAAACTATTAAAGAGTTTAAAGTTTACCTTCATATCCCAAGAAATAGTAGACAAGAATCCGGGAGTTAAATTTTGTAATTGGTAATAATAAACTGTAATAAGTAAACAACCGCATTAGGTTTCCAAAAGGTTTCTTAAAGAAAAGCAATGTTGTACAAGGTAGTGCGGTTGGTTGCGTTATCTCGCTGGAACCATTGTGAAGGAATAGGCAGGTTGAGGGCAGAACAAAAATTATGCCTCTCCTTGACACAGCGCACGAAATAATTAGGCTACACTACTTCTATGCTGTGGCTTCTGAACAACACTTTCAGAACGTTCAAACACAAGAAAACGCATTGTCTGCTTGTTTACGTAACCACCAGGGTGCAAATGACATTAAAAGCATTCGTCTCTCAGAAACGCAGGTTTTCCACAGCACATAGCTAACATCGAAGCGCAGTACTGAACTCTGGCGGTTTTGTTTCTACAGTTCAGTGATTGTAGAGTTTGTATCTTGCAAGGAAAACCACCAATGTTTTAGAACATTCATCTCACCGACGTATTGCTTGGATCCAGTTTCAAAGATGTTCGGTTTAGGTTTCTTTTTCGGTAAACTTTGCTGCAACACTCTTCCGTGGTTTTCGTTTGTACGTACAGTAGTTGGGGGACCTTCGGTTGTGCCAGAACACTACCCGATCTTCGAATTTATTCAACAACACTAACAATCACAGCGTTACTTGGAAGGTTTTTGTGAAATTGTTCCTGAAAACGTAATGTGGTGTGTGACAAACTTGTCCACCCGCACGTTCAATTCCAATAATTCTCTATGATAAAAGTTTACTCTGGGGTAGTTAACATCAGGTATCCAAAGACTAACCTTAAATGAAATATGCGGCAACAATCAAAGACGGGACGCTGTTAGCAGGCCAGCTGCAGCTGATTCAGTTTCAGTACTGTTTATTTTAGCGCATACGGTAAAAAACGTGAGCAGCATACATACAATTCTTACAATAAGCCTATTCAAGGCTAATCCGTTTCTTTATGTAAATAAAAGTCAGGACTCGTTCAAATGACCAAGGTGTCAATCGTACAAGGTGTACAGCATTTGTCGACTATACTAGGTTTGTCATTGTTTGAACAATCCTTCGACTGACAATATGCAATTAATTTTCAATCAGTTTCGTTTGTGCGGACAAACCTTGGTTAGCTGACAACTGGTACACACCTAGGTCAGTTGACACCTTGGTTATTTGAAAGCTTTTATTAACTACTTATAGACTTGCGGGTTACATAAGCATAAGTTAACCTATCCGAGCCAGCATACTCTTATATAAATGATAATAATTCTTGGTTATTGAATTGGAAAATATCAAAATAAATCCAACGGATTACCAAGGTTCAAAATGTTTGCTTTAACCAAGCGATAACCATTGTATAGTTGTATACTACTTGTCTACAGATTGTTGCACAGTCGAGGCACATTAGTCATAGGAACAATGTTTTGTAATAAAATATTCCACAGAGAACCGGTGACTTACAGTTTTTGTAATTTTCCCAACCGCAGTCCATTTCGATGAATTTTAACGTTTTTTATCTCAACTATAATTTATTTTTCTGTTATTTTTTAAACATAATTTATAAAACAGGTTAATTTTAGATCATTGCAATAACAAGAATGTTTGATGTTTGAACCGTAAATTAATTAGCTGTTACGTATTTATAGATTCGGATTCTTTAGGATTATTGCGTTATACTCCTTTGTGCTTATTGTTTACATTTAGTGGTCAAAGTCCGCTAAGCAACACATTACTGGCCCCAATCAATCAGTAATGTTTGGAGTGAAGCTAAACACGTCTATCTAATTAAACAATTAATTGTTAAACAAATCTTTGCGGATTTTAGCAGTGCAATATAAACGATCAAGTAGGCCGTGATCTCGTTTTAAATTATTGCTCGCAAATTTAGTGTAAAAAATAGTTTATTTTGGGAACACTGGGAAAGGTATTTTTAGAATGGAACTTTTATATTAACAGATGATTGAAGAAAAAATATGTGGGTGGATTAAAGATAGATTTTACCTCAATACTGAATACAAGCTATACTTCTCTTAATCAAAAGCTATTTTATACGTTCTAATAATAATGACCCCTTTTATACCTTTAACCTTTTTAGGAGACAAAGTGTAGAGCTGACTAATTAAGACAGCAATGACTCAATAAATCTAGGCACCTTAGATTTGGCCTTAGGTATTCATACCTATGGGATGATAATCATAATATTCGGTGGCCACCCAGTACATTATTTTGGGGTACTCCTGCTTTTTTATTTCGGAATATTTCCCTTCCTGTTTGATCCCGTTGGTCCTGTCTGTTAAATATGTTCATTGCCGTGATAACAATACTCCGTTGGGAGCTTCTTATTTGATTCGTGGATCAGGCTGGAGTACCACAGCTTAGAATGTCATAGAAACAATAGAATATAGAAAAGTATAGACCTAGGGAAAATTATGAGTGGGCGTAGATATTATCTGTTGCTGGGGTTCTCTATCTTTCAGTCTCTGCGCCCCCATTTATAACATTGACATCAGGTAGAGACCCTATATTTGGTTAAAACTACAATTGAGTATGAAACTAAACCTGGTTAAATCCATTAAACATCAGATAATTTTATTTAACTTTTATTATGAATACTTATATATATATATATATATATATATATATATATATATATATAATGACATAAAGTACGAGGCTTTAGATTAAATTAAGTTAGTTGCTAAAAAAATCATCTGTAGAATTAAGCAAGGAAAGACACAAATAGTGTTTCTAGTGCGGACAAAGCAGGTACCATGTCATTATCCTTTCCAGGAAAGCTATAAGTTGAGTCCGGCAACCATGGACAATAGAGAAGGGTCCATAATGGTTAAGACGGGAAATCCAGCGGCAGATATAGCCTGGGAAAATAACCGTGTACCGTTAGGTTTAGCTAATTGTAGAACTGTGGGAAACTTACAAAGAACGTGTTGGTGGTAGTGGGAATGATTAGATATTGAATAAAAACTAAATGATCGGGGTTTTTTGAGGAGAGTCTCAGAGGAAGACGGATTGGTGGGGTCCAGGATGGAATTGTTGTAAAGGGAGAAATTGATTAAATTAAGTAAAGAGTTTTTTTATAAGTAAAATTTAAAAAATACGACGTAAAAGTTTTTTTTTGAAATATAAAGTAAGTTTTTTTGTGCGTCAAGTGTAAGTGCAGAAGGTAATAACAAAGGCCAGGTTCCAGGGACTCTTCAGAACAATACATATTATTTGAATATAAGTGTACCCAACAGACATCTATCTTTTAGTTCAGAATAAATTTTAATTTTATCAAAATTTATAAAAATTATTCCAGTTTCACCATTTCTAATTTAAAAGAAAAGTTCCCGTAATAGCGACCCGAGAGCAAGAATAAAATTTTAATACTGGTTTTTTTGTTATGTTATTTTATTAGAAATCTAAAGCCTCAGAAGTCTACCTTATATCATTCTAATATTAGTTAAGATATCAATCCTGTCCCTGCAAAATATTAATATAAATTTGGAATAGTGTGTAGAGTTAATTGAAGAGAATAAATGCAAGTGATGTTTAAAAATTGATAAGATTGTTAATTCTTCATAAACCTGAAGGTCTGACATTAAATAGGTTAGGTAAATAAATAACATTTAAATATAAATTTAATTATAACAAAAGTTAAGTTATAATATATATATATATATATATATATATATATATATATATATATATATATATATATATATATATTATAATTGATATAGGTTTAACTACGTTATGCATTTTTAAATATATATGTTGTGGAAGGACAGAACCAAATCTATCACTGAAGGATTTTTAGCTACAGCATTATCAGTTGAAAAATGATATAAATAGCATTATCGGTTGTAAAGTGATTATATATATATATATATATATATATATATATATCACTTTACAACTGATAATTCTGTAGCTAAAAATCTTTCAGTGATAGATTTGTCTCTGGCCTTGCACAACATATATATTTAAAAATGGTTAAAAATGCATAAAGTAGTTAAACTTATATTTGGTCTAATTATATATATATATATATATATATATATATATATATATATATATATATATATATATATATATTTACAATAAAATGGAGAAAAGGGATATATAATACATCAAGATGCTTACCTATTTTTCATATTATCATTGAGCACAGAGACACTTACTCGACAACAAGGGTCTATCAAGACTAAACATTCTACAAAAACAATGACGTAGTTCAGTGCACAGTTGCACCTCACTCTACCCACTGGTACACCTAATTGTGGACCCACACCTCTCGTCTGTAAGCAGTTTCACTGCACATATTCAGGGCCCCCTGAAAATCTCCTATGCCCCCCAGTTCGAGAATTTCTGTTCTATTGCGACTAAACAAGGAAATATCTAAAGGAGACATGGAGAGAAAAAGAATGTCCTAGCTGCGTGCACCGAATGATTCAGAGTTCACTGAATGAACTTTTTAAAGTATCTAAGGCCAACATTGCCTGAACATTCTGGGATTGAACTTTAAAAAAAAGATCTTTATTTCAAAACGAAAGTTTCCTTAATATTATTCATTATGAAAATATATACTATTATAATGGCTGTATGCAACAAGTGGAGTAAGCTGTATACACAAGCTTCGAAATGAACCCCCAACCAAATACCGAGTAACAGGCTTTTGTATATAAAAAACGATTTCATGCAAAGCCTAAACAACCTTTTAAATTTTCGTCGAGTAACTGACAGTTTGTCGGCAACGATTTATATTAAAAGATGAAACAGTAGAGAAATTATACGAAGTGGGTGTGGTTGTACAAACTGAATGGACGACATTTACCAAAATAGGTAAAATAATTTAGATAGAAAGATTGTCTACTGAAGATATTTCAGAAGTAACTGTGAATTTAAGAGAGAGGTTTTGGGCAGAAGAATATAGACACTACAAGAAGACAAATGGATCGTGTGCTAGAGAAAAACGAAGTTTTGCAAACGAGTCCTCGGTTTTGATTAAATGGATGGATGAAAATAAGTTATAAAATTGATAGAGAGTCTTAATTTTCATCAGAACAAGTAATATAAACAAACAAATTTTAAATTCAATTCCTAATTAGGTAAACAAAAAAAAATTCATTTTAGTTACTTTTTATTCAGTAATCAATATATTAAAAATAGCTGTTCTCTTATATAACCTATAACATAAAATCCAACTGTTTTATGAAATCATATGATATCACTTGATTTAAGCTAAATAGGACGAAATAACTATATTACATACCTTTTTCCTTTTGTGAAAAGTTTTTTTCTTTCATATAAAACTAAAATAATTAATTAAATTACATAATCAATAATTATTTAAAAGACTATATTAACATCAACTTTCATTCACTACAAGTTTAAAAAGATGTGTTTGAATTTGAGGGGGTGAATAACATTATTTTTTAACAATCGAAAATTTGAACATGATATATACAAAGACGTGTGAACTAATAGAAGGAATTGAAAAATGATTAAATTAAAAATTAAACTTGAAAAATCAATATTCTTTGACCTTTTAAAAGGATTTTATAATGTATTTATTATCTGTCATGATTGCATTTAATTATCAATAAGCTTTTTACGGCCGGATTATTAAAGCAAAATCCCAAATCACCGCATTCAACATTTATGTTATCTAACAGGAGAGAATATACGAGGAAACACGTACATATACTGGAAAATATTCCATCATCTATTTAAGTAATGATATAAATTAAAGACACATGACCAGTCCCCAATTATTAGTAATTGCGGAATATATATATTTATGTTGCCAAACTATACTTAATCTATTTTTAAATAGACTTTTAACATTTTTAAGTGCTATAAATACAATGACTAATTGAAAATTTGACAAATTTTGACAGTTATTTGTAAAAGAAAATTTTTTTTACTTGGGTGGTGATTTTGTAGTATTCATCTTATCAATTAATTTAGATGCCTCTGGTTACTTGATAATACAGCGGCCAAACATTGATGCCCGTGGTCTCTTTTTGCGTATCGGTTCTTCGACATCTTCCGATCGATATTGCTGGACAACAGCTGGTGCTCCCCCCTCTTCTTCCATATTGCACAGCTGTCATGGAAAAATCCATTGGAGATGCGCAGATCCGAACCATCCAAATTGGTAGCAATTGGCAGTGATTAATCGGCGTTAAGAACGCGCGCACTTAAGACAACAGAAATAGGCGAATCGCGGATCCACCGGTTCAAGGTTGGAGCACCGAGGGATAAAAATACATTGAAAGATTTCGTCTGCTCGGCGATTGGTTCCCGAAATCCCTTCTACTTTCGCGTTGTACGAACGGGACCGGGAAAACAGTTCAGTAGACACGGAACAGCTGTGCTGAGGTTAATCAGTGCGAGTTAATGGTTAAAACATGATTAGTTACAAGAAAAACATTCCGCGAGGTTTCGCGAACCTACAGTCAAACGATTCACTCGATGATATCGACGAATCGAATTTGAAAATTGTGTTCACGCATGTGACTTCGGAGCCCACAGAGGTAGGTTTTTTTAGCTCAGTGGCGTAATATTATTTTCTTTAAAAATTATAAGGTTTGTTGGAAAACAGGGCTTAAAAGTTCATTTTAAATTAAAAACTTATATTATTTATATTGTAAGCATTATTCTATTATTCAGTTTATTGTTTGAAAAGCAATAATTTGAAACCTTGTTTTGATTTCAGTTTTAATGATTATCTTTTTGTAATAGTTGACAAAGACTGCACATAGACTACTTAGATTTTTTCGTTCTCACATATTACATTTAAAAGCTCTTTTTATACAAAATTAAAGCGAATTTAAATTCCATAAACCATAAAAAGTACTTAAAATTTTATACAAAATTGAAGTGATTGTAAATTCCATAAACCATAAAAAAGTGTCTAAAATTTTATACAAAAATAAGTGAATTTATATTCTATAAACTATAAAAAACGCTTAAAATTTTATACAAAATTAAAGTGAATTTAAATATAAAATTAAAGTGAATTTACATTCCTTAAACCATAAAAAGTGCATAAAATGTTATTCAAAATTGAAGTGAATTTAAATTCCATAAACCATAAAAAGTGCCTAAACTTTTATACAAAAATAAGTGAATTTAAATTCCACAAACCATAAAAAGTGCTTAAAATATAATTCAAAATTGAAGTGAATTTAAATTCCATAAACCATAAAAAGTGCCTAAAATTTTATACAAAAATAAGTGAATTTACATTCTATAAACCATAAAAAGTGCTTAAAATTTTATTCAAAATTGAAGTGAATTTAAATTTCATAAACCATAAAAAGTGCCTAAAATTTTATACAAAAATAAGTGAATTTATATTCTATAAACTATAAAAAAGGCTTAAAATTTTATACAAAATAAAAGTGAATTTAAATATAAAATTAAAGTGAATTTACATTCCTTAAACCATAAAAAGTGCATAAAATTTTATACAAAATTAAAGTGAATTTAAATTCCTAAAACCATAAAAAGTGCTTAAAATTGGATACATTTCAAACATAACCTCATCGTATTAAACGAAACCGCATAGAATAGAACTGTCCCTTTATAATACATAATGGTAGTTTAATATACAATTAAGTGTAAGTCTTTTTCAAAGTACAAAGTTTCGGGTTAAGATAAAAAAATAGAAGTTTAATAATGGTAATATTAAATTCATAACACTTTTAATGTTATAAACATTAATGATTTTTTGTTTCTATCCAAACCTTTTCTTACCTTTATACGTATTTTTAATATAGTAAAGAAAATAAAATCACTATAAAATCGTACAATTTACAAACAAATGTTGGAAATGTTCATAGTATTTGTCGCAATGGTCGAGCTGCTTCAGCCACACACAGATAGTTTTGATAACTTTAGCAAAATTAAGGTTTTATAAACTAACCTTAGCAAATACTTTGTACCTATATTTTCATATCTAAATGCAGTGTAACATAGCGTAGTGATTCGTAAGTAATCACGTATTAAAGGACTGTGTTTTGAGGTTATGTTTCTGAGGGAATAATTAACGTAAGAATTAATTATTATTTATGATTTTGCTTCGTTTAAAACACTTTTATCTTATTCAGAATATATTTTAACTAACGTATATGAACATAGAATCAGTCAAGTATGTGTAGTTTTTGTTAATGATTACCTTATTTTTTGGCGAAAAACCAAATGTAGTTTTTATTTGTTTACTACTAGTGTTTAAATAAATATTAAATAGCCTTTAGTGTTATTTGTTAAGAATGACAATATAGAATACTTTAAAAATTGCATTAAACTACAAGTTGAGTAATCACTTTAAAACGTGATGTTTTAAATAATATATTTTAATGAATATTTTACGACAAAAAATTATCCTACATTAAAATATGTCAGGCCCTAGTCTGGGATGTTGTTGCCAATGTCTTTAAATTATTTACTAGAATTTAATTAGTTAAAACATTCAATAATATGAACAAACTTTGTAACTCCAGACTATTTCAAAAAAAAGTATAAAGAAAATGACGAAAGTTCCAGTGAATAGAAAAATTGCATGCTAGATATAGAAAGACGTCTATAATATACCACGAAACGTTTTAAAAGTTGTTTAACAAGTGCCAAGCGCATACTTTGCCAAGGCTAAGTATGTAATAGTATGGAGATACCACGACTTGGGTCGTGTCTGGAAACAAAAATGTTTTCTTGAATTTGTAAGAAAACAGAAATAAGCGTTTCGGTCTATTTTGTTTGTTTCAATATTTCGCAACTTTTCTCCCGCTAGAACTATTTGAAATAATTATTTTATTTACAATATTTCGCAACTTTTCTCCCGCTAGAACTATTTGAAATAATTGTTTTATTTACAATATTTCGCAACTTTTCTCCCGCTAGAACTATTTGAAATAATTATTTTATTTACAATATTTCGTATTTTTGATATTAGCATGATAGCTAGTAGCAAGATTTTATTATAGTGTAACAATTGCGTAAACAGTTGTTTTGAACTCCACCATTTTAATAAGCTTAAAAATAATGACGAGGAGTATAGTGTTACACAAATTCGTTTATTTATGTTTATGAATGGTATTCTATCATTTATATGATAGTTTGTATGACACTCCCTGGCAATGTTATTTACACACACACACGCGCACGCGCACGCGCACACACGCACGCACGCACAGACACACGCGCACACACACACGTGGGCCTGCGTGTCTCTGTATGTATGTGTGTGTGTGTGTGTGTGTGTGTGTGTGTGTGTGTGTGTGTGTGTGTGTGTGTGTATGTATGTGTGTGTGTGTGTGTGTGTGTGTGTGTGTGTGTGTGTGTGTGTGTGTGTGTGTGTGTGTGTGTGTGTGTGTGTGTGTGTGTGTGTATGTATGTATGTATGTGTGTGTGTGTGTGTGTGTGTGTGTGTGTGTGTGTGTGTGTGTGTGTGTGTGTGTGTGTGTGTGTGTGTGTGTGTGTGTGTGTTGTGTGTGTGTTTTGTGTGTGTGTGTGTGTGTGTGTGTGTGTGTGTGTGTGAGAGAGAGAGTGTGTGTGTGTGTTGTTGTGTGTGTGTTTTGTGTGTGTGTGTGTGTGTGTGTGTGTGTGTGTGTGTGTGTGTGTGTGTGTATATATGAAGTGCGAAAGTATATAAACTCACCTCGTCAATGCTAGTAAACGCCGAAATTGTGATTTTATGCACTACAAAATGAACGTATGTAAATCTATATGATGTTATTTACAATATATATATATATATATATATATATATATATATATATATATATATATATATATATATATATATATATATATTAAAAACAACATAGGTTATTCATATACAAGAATATTTATTTTATTAATTTATATTCAAAGCTTTTCGTTGGTAAACAGTACCAACATCATCAGGAATGAAAATTACAATGTTCATATGTTCTGAACATTGTTCAGAACACAATAACATATGTTCTGAACATATGTTTTAGGCCTACAGCTTACATTATTGTAATTTTCATTTCTGATGATGTTGGTACTGTTTACCAACGAAAAGCTTTGAATATAAATTAATAAATATTCTTGTATTTGAATAGCCTTTGTTGTTTTAAATTATTAAACAAGATAACGTATTATATATATATATATATATATATATATATATATATATATATAGGCCTATATATGTAGATAATTCTATTTAGTAATCATAAGTTTAAAAAATTAAAATATTGTTATTTAATACCTTCTTATTAAAAATCTTGTATTATATGTTTATTTGTTTGTGTGTGGGGAGGGGTTGTAATTTCTCACTTCAACACATAGAGCCTAAGCTGTGCTGTCCATCCACCAATAGCATAGGCGGATATGTATTGGAGAAAGAGACGCGAGATATTAACAAGTCCAGTTAGTGGCGAAACAAAGGTCGTGTTCTGAGGACAAATATGTTGAATTATTTGACTTCTTAACATTGTAAAATAGCAATTAGGCGCCTAAGCGACGCCAAATGTATCGCGTGATGTCGTGCGTATTGCATTCTGCTCCCATTGAGGAGGACGTAATATTTGTCAGCTCCGTGTGAACGTTTAAAGAAACAGGAGTAATAACAAAGATTTGAGACTTTGCTTTGATAAAGTGCCGATGATCTGGTTATGGAAATATTTTTTTTACGTTTATATTTTTATATTCGGAGTCATCTTAAAAATTAGGGACATATTCGGGGCTGTGGGGCTAATTGAAGGGTATACAATCAAATTAAATGTAGATTATTTTAGAAGTGAGTTTACAACCATACGCGCGTGCGCATATAGTCACACAAACACCCACGGAAGCACTTACACACTCGCGCACGGATCCATACATGTAGACACGCATGTACGAACGCGCATGAATCCGTACGTG
>JBAIZL010000001.1:327405806-327493306 GCA_036971475.1 Prosapia bicincta
ATCCCTCACCAATGAGTAATCTACACACATTGTAATGACTTGCGACCATCAGTCACTAATATACACTCGTTGTAGAGATTAGTAATCCCTCACCAATGAGTAATCTACACACATTGTAATGACTTGCGACCATCAGTCACTAATATACACTCGTTGTAGAGATTAGTAATCCCTCACCAATGAGTAATCTACACACATTGTAATGACTTGCGACCATCAGTCACTAATATACACTCGTTGTAGAGATTAGTAATCCCTCACCAATGAGTAATCTACACACATTGTAATGACTTGCGACCATCAGTCACTAATATACACTCGTTGTAGAGATTAGTAATCCCTCACCAGTGAGTAATCTACACACATTGTAATGACTTGCGACCATCAGTCACTAATATACACTCGTTGTAGAGATTAGTAATCCCTCACCAATGAGTAATCTACACACATTGTAATGACTTGCGACCATCAGTCACTAATATACACTCGTTGTAGAGATTAGTAATCCCTCACCAATGAGTAATCTACACACATTGTAATGACTTGCGACCATCAGTCACTAATATACACTCGTTGTAGAGATTAGTAATTTCTCACCAATGAAAAATCTACACACATTGTAATGACTTGTGACTCGTCAGTGACTAATACACTCGTTGTAGAGATTAGTAATCCCTCACAAAAGAGTAATCTACACACATTATAATGATTTGTGACTCGACAGTGACTAATACACTCGTTGTAGAGATTAGTAATGCCTCATCAGTGAGTTTTCTACACACATTGCAATGACTTGTGACTAATGCACTCGTTGTAGAGATTAGTAATCCCTCAACAATGAGTAATCTACACACATTGTAATGACTTGTGACTCGTCAGTGATTAATACACTCGTTGTAGAGATTAGTAATGCCTCATCAGTGAGTTTTCTACACACATTGCAATGACTTGCGTCTAATGCACTCGTTGTAGAGATTAGTAATCCCTCACCAATGAGTAATCTACACACATTGTAATGACTTATGACCATCAGTCACTAATATACACTCGTTGTAGAGATTAGTAATCCCTCACCAATGAGTAATCTACACACATTGTAATGACTTGTGACTCGTCAGTGGCTAATACACTCGTTGTAGAGATTAGTAATCCCTCACAAATGAGTAATCTACACACATTATAATGATTTGTGACTCGACAGTGACTAATACACTCGTTGTAGAGATTAGTAATGCCTCATCAGTGAGTTTTCTACACACATTGCAATGACTTGCGTCTAATGCACTCGTTGTAGAGATTAGTAATCCCTCACCAATGAGTAATCTACACACATTGTAATGACTTGTGACTCGTCAGTGACTAATACACTCGTTGTAGAGATTAATAATCTCTCACCAATGAATAATCTACACACATTGTAATGACTTGTGACTCGTCAGTGACTAATACACTCGTTGTAGAGATTAGTAATCCCTCACAAATGAGTAATCTACACACATTATAATGACTTGTGACTCGTCAGTGACTAATACACTCGTTGTAGAGATTAGTAACGCCTCATCAGTGAGTTTTCTACACACATTGCAATGACTTGTGACTAATGCACTCGTTGTAGAGATTAGTAATCCCTCACCAATGAGTAATCTACACACATTGTAATGACTTGTGACTCGACAGTGACTAATACACTCGTTGTAGAGATTAGTAATCCCTCACCAATGAATAATCTACACACATTGTAATGACTTGTGACTCGACAGTGACTAATACACTCGTTGTAGCGATTAGTAATGCCTCATTAGTGAGTAATCTACACAAATTGCAATGACTTGTGACTCGACAGTAACTAATACACTCGTTTTAGAGATTAGTAATCTCTCACCAGTGAGTAATCTACACACATTGTAAAGACTTGTGACTCGACAGTGACTAATACACTCGTTGTAGAGATTAGTAATGCCTCATCAGTGAGTTTTCTACACACATTGCAATGACTTGTGACTAATGCACTCGTTGTAAGGATTGGTAATGCCTCATCAGTGAGTAATCTACACACATTGTAATGACTTGTGACGTGACAGTGACTAATACACAAGTTGTAGAGATTAGTAATGCCTCATCAGTGAGTTTTCTACACACATTGCAATGACTTGTGACTAATGCACTCGTTGTAAGGATTGGTAATGCCTCATCAGTGAGTAATCTACACACATTGTAATGACTTGTGACTCGTCAGTGACTAATACACAAGTTGTAGAGATTAGTAATGCCTCATCAGTGAGTTTTCTACACACATTGCAATGACTTGTGACTAATGCACTCGTTGTAAGGATAGGTAATGCCTCATCAGTGAGTAATCTACACACATTGTAATGACTTGTGACTCGTCAGTGACTAATACACAAGTTGTAGAGATTAGTAATGGCTCATCAGTGAGTTTTCTACACACATTGCAATGACTTGTGACTAATGCACTCGTTGTAAGGATAGGTAATGCCTCATCAGTGATTAATCTACACACGTTGTAATGACTTGTGACTCGTCAGTGACTAATACACAAGTTGTAGAGATTAGTAATGCCTCATCAGTGAGTTTTCTACACACATTGCAATGACTTGTGACTAATGCACTCGTTGTAAGGATTGGTAATGCCTCATCCGTGAGTAATCTACATACATTTTAATGACTTGTGACTCGTCAGTGACTAATACACAAGTTTTAGAGAATAGTAATACATCTTCAGTGAGTAATCTACACACATTGTAATGACTTGTGACGATTGGTTCATCAGTGACTAATTTCTTGCATAATATCATTATAGTAACCAGTGTAGGTTAGCTATTGATGAGGCCAGAATGGTTACCGAAAGTAGGTTTTCATTATTAACAAATTTGTATTGTGGTATGTTGTTTTCATGATCCTATGCTTTGTTTCTGTCTATAATTGTTTAAGTATGTTTTTCAATTCTTAAATTTCTCTTAGAGATTTCTTTAGATTATTCTTAAATAATTGTGCTTTTTAATTGTTGTGCAATATGAAATACAACAAAATTATATAAGAATAATGCAACAAATGTAACAATGTACTTTGTCTTATAGATTTACGAATAATGATCGACACGTTTATTATACTTTCTTCAACAATTATTCTTTTGGCCAAATGTAGAATATGAATTAATTAACACAATAAAAACTGAATAACTAGTTGAAAAAATTAAGTTCATAATCACATCATATTATTTTTTATAGCAGGGAACCATCTCCAGGGGTGCTGAAGAGATACATTCAAGTACCTCTGAAAATGTAAGTCGCCTAGTAAAACAAATGCTGATAAAGTCAGATTATAGTTGATAAATTGATTTACAAAGTTTGTATGTATTTGGGATTGTATTGCTTTTAGTTATCTAATAATGTTTTATAAATACAGAAGCTGCCAAATACATAACTTGATAAATTATGCCATTATTACGTTGTTTTTGTTTTGTCAACCCCTTTCAGTGCATTGTTGTCCCCATCTGAAGTTATGTTTGTATAATTACCTTGCCAGCTATTTTAAAGCTACTCCGCCATGTAACTTATCGTTGTGATGAAATGTTACCTTTGGCTTCAAATTTGGCGAGTGTCCGCGGTACTATTTTTGTTTTATTCTTGTATCCACCGCTCATTTTAAAACAGTATCGACACGGAAAGGTTAGACAGGTATTTCATTGTCTCTTGGACGCTTTGCTTTCGTTAAAGTCGCGCCCTTGCTCCAAAATATTTATATAAAGCGTATTTTGTAAACATCCGGCAATTTGTCTTTGCAAATATATTGCTTTAGAAAAATGGGACTGGCCGACATAAGTGAAAACGTCAAGAAACTATATCTAAAAGATTTATATAATATTCGAACTGATTAGAAGAACAAGTAGTATAAAGAAATATTATTAGGTATCAAGAACTACTTAGGTCAACAAAGATACATTTTGTTTTAGTTACTTTTTATTAAATAATTACAATTAATGGAAATAAATTAACATAACCTATGCGTTAAAACATCTGTTCTACCACATAATCTATAACATAAAATCAGCTGTTCCATGAAATCGTGTCTTATCACTTATTTTAAGCAAAATGGAACGAAATAACTATATTGCATACCTTGCCCCTTCTATGAAAAGTTTTTCTCCCATTTAAAACTAAAATTAATTAATGAATAATACATGAAAAAACTGTAATAATAACTTAGTCAATAACTAAGAGTTTAAAGAAATGTATGTGAACTTGAATGGATGAATAAAACATTTTATTAACAACTGAAAATTTAAACAAGGTATATTTAGGGAGGGGTGAACTGATAAAAGGAATTGAATTAATTAACGATTCAATTGAAGTTCGTTCTAAAACGTTTTAATGGAAAAATTGAAATAAAAAAAATATAAGATTCATTAAAATTATATTGAATTCATTGTAGGAAAATTTATTTAAATGTGAATGAATACCTTTATGAAGTAATAATTAATTATGAATAATAACACTATAACAAGATATATGCAGGGTGTTCCAGGAGGAATCCACCACTGTACAAGCTTATTTCTCTCATCAAAATAATGGAAGAAGTTTATACAAACATGGATCCTGAAATGGTTCGTTTCCGTGTTATACAGGGTCAAGGAAGTCCCCTAAAATTCAGCTTCCTCAGTGAAAATAACTTGCACTGAAATTTTACGGCGCTAATTGAGTTTGTTGATTAGATAGGTTTTATGTTAAATGAGGTGACAAATTGTAAAAAAAACCGGTCCTAGAACTCTATCTCCGATAGTTTAGGAAAAAATTGGGATAAAGCAAAAAAAGGGTTAGGGTCGAAAACACTTTTTTGCGATTGAACTAAAATAAAAATTGCCTATAAACAAAGAAAAACCAAAGAATTCTTTGTTTTACAATTCTTTGTAAAATTGCCTATAAACAAAGAAAAATGTTAAATACAATTTGTAGGAAAATTAATAATAAAAAAAGTTAATGTAGATAAGTTAATAAAAACGAATATTTTTCTTTAAAATTCAGTTTCATTAAGGAACACACAAAACTAAAAATTATGAAAATCACGCATTGCTAACGAAATAGCCAATATTATTCTGTCGTATATTTTTAAGGTACACTACTTCTGCATCGTCACTGCTGCATCGGTCAACGATAGCCGCATAATGTGGAACGGATTTCTTTGTTGTAATGTTTGTAATGACAATCGTTTGTCTTTGGTTCGTTCTTGTTCAATTTTAGTGGGACATTCTTTCTCACTTACAGAGTGTATACCACTATATACTGGTTTCCAATGGGGATTCAGTGCTGTTAAAACTTGTTAAGAAAATTATAAGAAATTATTTTATCAAACAGTTCAATACACTAAGCTAGCTATCCTACCTAAATAGCCTATTTAATTTTTAACTGTAATTAAGTAAACTTATCTATTTTAAGGCAGAAAAGGATACTTTTATTATGAAAAAGTTTTATATTTCTAACGTCAAAATGAGTGGATTCTTCATCAAAAGAACAGTCTATACAACTGAGTCTTCGTGTCTTCCACTAGCCACGACCCTCTACATAGATTACTTGATGCATATTTGTTGTACCTTTAAAGGTTTCTGCTTCAGTTTTAATGTCTCCCAACTGAGTTATTCTTGTATTGGTATTAGATTAACTAATATGCAGTTTTCCTCTAATCTTTGAACAAGTGTTTCAAAGTTTGGAATGTCAGTGCCTGCAACCACAGGCATGTATGCCATCTGTGTTGGAATGTCAGTGCCTGCAACCACAAGCATGTATGCCATCTGTGTTGGAATGTCAGTGCCTGCAACCACAAGCGTGTATGCCATCTGTGTTGGAATGTCAGTGCCTGCAACCACAAGCATGTATGCCATCTGTGTTGGAATGTCAGTGCCTGCAACCACAAGCATGTATGGCATCTGTGTTGGAATGTCAGTGCCTGCAACTACAAGCATGTATGCCATCTGTGTTGGAATGTCAGTGCCTGCAACCACAAGCATGTATGCCATCTGTGTTGGAATGTCAGTGCCTGCAACCACAAGCATGTATGGCATCTGTGTTGGAATGTCAGTGCCTGCAACCACAAGCATGTATGCCATCACGTATGCCATCTGTGTTGGAATGTCAGTGCCTGCAGCCACAAGCATGTATGCCATCTGTGTTGGAATGTCAGTGCCTGCAACCACAAGCATGTATGCCATCTGTGTTGGAATGTCAGTGCCTGCAACCACAAGCATGTATGCCATCTGTGTTGGAATGTCGGTGCCTGCAACCACAAGCATGTATGCCATCTGTGTTGGAATATCAGAGCCTGCAACCACAACCATTTATGCCATCTGTGTTGGAATGTCAGTGCCTGCAGCCACAAGCATGTATGCCATCTGTGTTGGAATGTCAGTGCCTGCAACCACAAGCATGTATGCCATCTGTGTTGGAATGTCAGTGCCTGCAACCACAAGCATGTATGTCATCTGTGTTGGAATGTCAGTGCCTGCCGATACCGTCGGGAGCCCCTCAGAAGAATGCCAGGTCATCCTTTTAGCTTGAAACCAATCAGCTAAGACAGAGCAGAATATTTGAAACATTGTTTTATTTTTATACTGGGTCAACGGTCCATCGCTTAGTAGGTGCACTGTGATAGCATGGGGACTAGCTCCTTTGCTTTTTAATAATCTGTTTAAGAGATTAACTCCTCCGTGAACACGGTATGACCATGGAGGAGAGGTTTACGGAGTTGAGTAAACGTAATGTTTGTTAACTCTTTTCTTTACTTTTAAGGTTAGGAATCATCATTCTTATGATTTCACTAAATTTCATAAATATATAAGACATCAGTAAGAACAAATATCTGTAATACTCATCCTTACCTTTATTTTGTCCTTGGAGGTGAGATGCTAATCTTGACAAACTGTACATCTGATTTTTAAATAAATAACTAAGCAACAAATATCCAATAGAAAAACACCAAGAAAGAACAGTCCGTAGTGTTTCCCTCCAAACGTGGACAGTGCTGGCAATAATGTTCCCTGCTTCAGTATTTTCCACGGACGTGAAGGGAAAATTGGGGACAAACACCTTTTACATATAGTGGCAGTCACGGTTGT
This sequence comes from Prosapia bicincta, assembly GCA_036971475.1. NCBI lineage: Eukaryota > Metazoa > Arthropoda > Insecta > Hemiptera > Cercopidae > Prosapia > Prosapia bicincta. The sequence continues at coordinate 327,412,933 of JBAIZL010000001.1, forward strand.
ATTAATTAAATTCTAAAACATAATGTTTATAATGTTCACATTGTTTTTCAGCAATGTATATACAACTGTACATAGTTTGTTTAATACAGAGCAGAAAGTTATACCTCATTGAAGGGACAGTCCAAGGGGGTGAGTTACACAGGGTTTACAATTTTTTCTGCCAATATTTCAAAATACTATTGAAATAAAGAACTGTTACTCATTCAACTATTTCTTCCCATTTGAATTGCATATTTAAAAACTTCCTGAAAAAACTATTTTTTAAAAGGGATAAGAATTTTATAAGGGACTTGAATAGTTCTATTATTTTGAGAATGACCCATATATTTATATGCTGATACGTATTCCTTCACGGATGAAAATATATGATGAATAGTTATAATCTGGAGTACATCCGTTCATTCTGCCGTCAAATTGCAGTTCCGACGTTTCGCTAAAATCTTATCTAGCATTGCCGAGGTGAACCCAACAGTTGAAGAGCAACAATCTCGCGATTTTATGCACTGCAGAATGAACGGATGTACTCCAGATTATAACTATTCATCATATATATATATATATATATATATATATATATATATATATATATATATATATACCTGTATATATATATATGGAAAATAATGATCAAACCGAGAGCTATTATATTCCATAAGATAGTCGTGCCTAAAGCAATTTTTTCCACTGTAAAATATGTTTCTAAAGGGAGGGGTTGCGTTAAACTCACATTGAACATTCAATTTTGTTGACATTTTTGTTAACTAACACTGCATACCAGTAATTCTAAAGTCAAATCAAGTTTCCATTAAATACTTCACACCCACAAACCTTAACAAAGCAAAACATATGTACACTCAATAAAAATATCAAGACTTAACATGAAAGAACAATATGAAATATACAGGCATTTACAATTACGCACAAAACCAAATGCGATACAAACAACACAAGACTTTTGTATTATTACCCTGGCCATAACTACCCCCCATTACAGTCTCCCGCCCCACAATACCTTTCGTGTTGTCAAATAGATACATCTGTGGAAACAACCCACCTAATTTAAAATCAAAGTTAAGTGTAAACATGTTACTTTTAAAATTTTTGTTAGGGTTACTAGCGGCTTAATCTGAACATAAAAGCAAAATAATTTACCTTTTTTCACTTAAAATGTTATTCCCATTAGAAAACAAGATACACTTTGACGAAGCAAGGCTTACCTTCATTGATATAATATTATTTTCTTCATACCGTTACTTTTAAACATATCAAGGATTTTATCAATTATCAATTCCTTCATTAGTTCTCTCTCTCTCTTTCCCTCTCTCTTCCTCTCTCTCTCTTCCTCTCTCTCTTCCTCTCTCTCTGTCTCTTTATCTCACTATATATATAAATATCGCAATATGTATTCTTGTGTATTAATAAAGAACTAAGTCAAAATACAAATACAAGAATTATAATTGAATTTACAATTCAAAGCTTTTCGTTGCCTAACAGTACCAACACCATCAGGAATATTAAACAATTAAAATTAATATAAGTGCAAATTAGATCAAATAAATAGCTATGCCAAATCAATTACAATGTTGTTAAACTTTAATTTTGCTACCCTAACATTACAAACACTGAATATATAAACTAAGAAAAAACTTAAAGATAGATATAAAGAGCATTTTAATGCATAAAAAAACCAGAAATTTATAAATCAAATTTTGCTACTCATTGTATTAATAATAATCACTTATTTCCTAATATAGATAATATGATACTTGTAAAAGAAATTAACAAAGGCCTGAGAATGAATATTTATGAAGCTTTAGAAATACATAAATATAATACTAATAATGAGTTGACAAATGAACAAATACAAGTAAAATCTAAATTTGATAATATATTCAGTGTTTGTAATGTTATAGCAGCAATTGATTTGGCATAGCTATTTATTTGATTTAATTTGCACCTATGTTAATTTTAATTGTTTAATATTCCTGATGATGTTGGTACTGTTAGCCAACGAAAAGCTTTGAATTGTAAATTCAATTATAATTCTTGTATTTGTATTTTGACTTAGTTTTATATATATATATATATATATGTATATAGCCTATATCTTGTTCAAATTTTCAATCGTTAATGAAATACTTTTTATTCATCCACTCAAGTAAAAATGGGTGGATTTTAAACTTTTAAACTTTTTAAACTTTTAGTGGATTACAATTGATGTAAATACAGTTTTATCAAATAATAACTCGATAATTAACTTTAATGAATTAATTTTAGTTATATATGTGAGGAAAAAGTTTTACAAAATGAGCAAAGTATGTAATATAATTATTTCGTCCCAAGAGTATTAAAATAAGTGATAGCATATGATTTCATAAAACGGCTGATTTTATGTTTTATGTTATCTGGTAGAACAGCTGTTTTAACGCATAGGCTATGTTACTTTATTTATATTAGTTGTAATTACTTAATACAATGTAACTAAAACAATATTTTTGTTTTGACCTAGGTAGGAATTTGTTGTTTGTATTACTTGTTTATGAAAAACATTAGGAAATTATTCATTTAACATGAATTTTAAAAATACGTACGATTTTACTTCTCATCGTCAGACATCGTTGTTAAAAGATTTTTAAAAAAATATTTTATTGAAGGTAACTTTTATGTTTACCTTTTTTTTACATCCTAATATACATAACAATTAAAGAGTTTTTCAATAATTCGAATAATTTTACCTAATTTTGTCTATATGTATAGTTTATATGTTATTAAAACAGTTGGGGTGAAATGGGTTGTGCACTTGACTACTAACCTAAATGCTCTGAGATCGTGTTTTGGCAGCGCCAATGAACTATTGTCGGGGGTATTATTATTACTGAAACTGATAAATTACTTTGAAGTATTTTTAAAGTTAAGAACCTAATGCTAAATAGCTCTAAGATTTCAAGTTAGAGCAATGGTTGGGGATTTTCCTACCCTTCGCGGAACCCCAAACAAACTTGACAGTTATTCACCTTTTCGCATCCATTAAGCTAACAAGTCACGCTATTCAACACCCCGTCTCCTTTACGTGTATTCCTATGGGTTGGGGGTAGTAGGTAAAATATTGTAACAAATATTAGTTCCATATAATAAAACAAAATCCTTACGAATTCCATATAATCTTTATATTTTGTTGTATAATAATTACACTTAAATAAAATATGTAATATATATACTGTATATATATATATATATATATATATATATATATATATATATATATATATATATATATATATATATACAGTAATCCCTCCGTATCCGCGGCAGTTCGGTTCCGGCGGGTTGCCGCGGATCGCGAAACCGCGGATAACGGGACCTTATTTGAATGGTAAAATGAGGGTTAGGTTTCCAGAATAAATTTACAAAGGCAAATGTATTTTAAGTGTACAGAACTATATTTATTTATCAATTTTTTAGAAGATTATGTATGTATAACTATACAAAATAGGCCTAATATTTACGAATTTTTAATAAACACAAACAAAAAATTACATATGTTACATATGTACAGTTAAGTCTTTGTAAACGTGTACGGTACAGTAAGCCGAATTTAGGCTGGCTTGAAAAACTTCGTTATTGGAGCTTGTTTCTTCTCCTTTTCAAGTTCCTTCTGGACTTCTTCATACGGTAGCATCAGGTTCTGGAGTTTTCTTTTAAAACGAAGAGCCCTTTCCATGAGAGGATCTGTCTGCAACACGTGGTCTGAGAGCTGTGTTGCCATGCGGAGAATTTCACCGACGGATTTAGGAGAAAATCTTGTCATCGTTCTAGGATCATCAGGATCTTCATCATCGTCGATCTGTTTGGCTTCTTCATTTTGGGGTATCATCAATTCCTCCAACTCTTCCACTGTCAATTCTTGATTGTCCCCTTGAATCATATCTTGAACGTCCTGGTGGTCGATTTGAGAGAAACCCTCACCCTCCACGTTGTGAGCGATTTCTAAAATTGAATCCACCACTTGTGCTCCAATTCCATCCATGTTTCCTGCTACATCTCCAACGACTTCAGGCCACAATTATCTCCAACATGCGTTAATAGTTGATGGCTTCACTTCATTGATGGATTCCTTTATGTTAATCAAACAATCTGCGATGTTGTAGGTTTTCCACATCAATGAAACGGTAGAATCAGGGGCATCATCCATTCCTTTCAAAAGACGCTCAAATGTTCTGCGCACATAATAAGCCTTGAAAGCAGCGATTACTCCTTGATCTAAAGGCTGTAGGATTGATGTGGTGTTGGCGGGAAGAAACATGAGTTTAACGTTTGGATGGTCAATTTGAGGATGCCCAGGGGCATTGTCAACCAACAGTAAGACTTTAAAAGGCAGGTTTTTGGACTCAAGATAAGCTTTCACCTCAGGAATAAAACAGTTGGTGAACCAATCACGAAACAATTCCCCAGTAACCCAAGCTTTTTTGTTAGACCTCCAAAATACAGGCAGGTGATCTTTATCTTTACCTTTCAGGGCCCTTGGGTTTTGAGACTTATAAACAAGCAGGCTTTTAATCATAAACCCACTAGCATTGACACAAAACAATAGGGTTAGTCGATCTTTGGCGGCCTTGAAGCCAGGTGCTGTTTTTTCAGATTTTGATAAAAATGTTCTTGAAGGCATCCTTTTCCAAAAAAGGCCTGTTTCATCAGCGTTGAACACCTGTTCCGGACAGTAACCTTCCTCTTCCAAGACATTTTGAAGCTTTGGAGGAAATTCTGCAGCAGCTGTGTGGTCTGCAGAGGCTGCCTCGCCTACGAGTTTCACATTATGAAGGCTAAAACGATGCTTAAATCTTTCAAACCACCCCTTACTGGCTAAAAACTGTACCGGATCTGAAGATTCACTGCTCTCCATCAATGACTCAGCAAAATGCTTGTGAAGATGCTTGGCCTTTTCTCTGATAATATGCGAGCTTAAAGGAACTTTCTTCCTCGTTTGATCCTCTATTCATATGCTCAACGCCTTTTCAGTTTTTTCAATTCTCACGTCTCGAGAAACAGAAGCAGTTTTTGCACAGAGAAGTCCACCTTCTGTCACACTGTCTCTAATTTTCTTTTCGTTTTTTCGAATTTCCCGAACACTGGACTCATTCAATCCATATTTTTTTGCGACTGGAGCAACTTTGTCAACTTTCAGTGCATCAAGAATTTTTATTTTTTCAACTAAGGACAACACAACACGTTTTCTTTTCTCAATCTTAGACATGTTAATTCACTCAACCGAAGAAAACAGAACAAAACTCACACTCGAATACTCAACGACACATCGAACACACTTTTACTTTTTACACTCGAACACTGTCACAAAGAGCTGAACGCATACACGTCTCTGGCGAGTGATACTAACTGACTGACGTGTTGTGTGGCGGATGGCGGGAATATGCGCGCGCAGACTACAAACGCAAAGCAGACGAAGGTAGTGAGTGGAATGGGAAAGAAGCTGGCGGGTAGGGGTGGTAGGGGGATGGGTACCACGAATTGCTTTATAACTACGCTCCTAAGAATTACATACTGAAAATTTGTATCAGCTCAATTCGCGGATAACCGAATCCCGCGGATGCCGAACCCGCGGATAAGGAGGGATTACTGTATATATATATATATATATATATATATATATATATATATATATATATATATAGTAATTATGAAATGAAATTATTTTTTCTTTTAAATATATAGTTTATTGAAACGATTTCATATTCATAAACAAGAATATTTAATTTATTTTAATTAATAGTTAAAGATATTCGCTAATGAATAGTAGCGGCATATTCAAAATTCACATACATCTGTGTAGTTCTGTGACTACATTAGAACTCTTGTAGCCCTACATTAGAGGCCTAATGTAGTCACAGAACTACACAGATGTATTAAGTTTTGAAAATGCTGATGCTATTAATAAGCGAGAAACTATAACTGATAAGTAAAATAAATTAAATATTCTTGTAAAGAATAAAATATGAAATTAGAACTTTTGATTTTAGTTGTGAAAACTAAAATTATTTTATATGTTTAACCTTACAATTTTCTTCTAAAAATTAGAGTTCGAAAAAAACAATATATGCATTTTGTAGAAATGTATTATATATTCATATAAAGTTTTTAATGAGAAATATTTACTAAATAGAATTCAAACTAAAGAAATATGAGAAACCGTGTCTCAGCTGTTGTGATAAGCAACTTCACGACACTCGTTGAACATCATTATTTTGCAAGACGTTTCATAGCGTAATAAATCGCCCCTAATAAATATATTATTTTAAAGAGATAAGTCTGAGATATGTTTCGTTGAATTTTGTTTTAAAGAGGACAATGTCGGGAAACAAATAAAATATTCTGGTTACTGTAAAACAGGGTTTCGAGCCGATAAAATATCTGTTGACCAGGTATGGTTAAATAACCATATAAAATATTAATCTGGAAGTACATAAATGTCGTGGTTATATGTTCTTCCCGGAGCTGTTTGTCTAACCGTTGCAATGTGGGTTTTAAATTACCAATAAATCACAACACAGTGGTCGTGACATCGTCTTGTATTCCTAATTCAGACGTGAAGGCCAGAAACTATCCCTTCCGCTTATAATTTCATAAACTATTCACTATTTTCAGCCCTTGACATTCTGCAGATCAGTGTAATGTAAACGCAAACAAGTAAAACTTGGTTAATTGCTAGCATAATATAATATTTAATTACTTAGTCTCAACCTCGACCAACATAATGGAGCCGTTAAATTACAGCATACCTTCAACCTGTAACAGTGATCGTATAACATAGCCATTACTAATTGCAGGCCTATTTGTCACTCAACTCTAGAACACATTCAAAGTGAGTTATAATTATTAAAAACCCCAGCCTATTTTATTCAAACCAATTGTATCTATAGTTGTTGCAAAACAGACGAAATTAATTAATCTATCATTCCATAATTAACTACTGGTGTTGTCGCATAGGGTCTTACTATTCATGGATTTCTGGAATCATCCCAATTAGGGGCGTCGATCAGTGTCCATGGTTAGGTAACGCGTGGTTATGGTAACTTAGATTAGGTAATTGTACGTTAGGTAGAGCGTGATTATATTCTAGGTGGAACGAGGTTGTGCTAGGTTAGGTTAGGTAGAGCGTGATTATATTCTAGGTGGAACGAGGTTGTGCTAGGTTAGGTTAGGTAGAGCGTGATTATATTCTAGGTGGAACGAGGTTGTGCTAGGTTAGGTTAGGTAGAGCGTGATTATATTCTAGGTGGAACGAGGTTGTGCTAGGTTAGGTTAGGTAGAGCGTGATTACATTCTAGGTGGAACGAGGTTGTGTTAGGTTAGGTTAGGTAGAGCGTGATTATATTCTATGTGGTACGAGGTTGTGCTAGGTTAGGTTAGGTAGAGCGTGATTATATTCTAGGTGGAACGAGGTTGTGCTAGGTTAGGTTAGGTAGAGCGTGATTATATTCTAGGTGGTACGAGGTTGTGCTAGGTTAGGTTAGGTAGAGCGTGATTATATTCTAGGTGGAACGAGATTGTGTTAGGTTAGGTTAGGTAGAGCGTGATTATATTCTAGGTGGAACGAGATTGTGTTAGGTTAGGTTAGGTAGAGCGTGATTATATTCTAGGTGGAACGAGATTGTGTTAGGTTAGGTTAGGTAGAGCGTGATTATATTCTAGGTGGAACAAGATTGTGTTAGGTTAGGTTAGGTAGAGCGTGTACACACACACACACACACACACACACACACACACACACACACACACACACACACACACACACACACACACACACACACACACACACACACACACACACACAATAATATTCAACACGTTAACCTGGACCTTATACAAGTTTTATTAGCAAAAGTAATGTAAATAGGCTCAATAATACACGTATGGAAGGTAATTTATCCCTTTCTCTCCCTCTCTCCCTCCATGTATTCGCACGTTTTTCAAGATAAATGTGTAAAAACCGTGTTTTTTCTCATTAGGTTTACGATGAAAATTTGTTTTTAAAATGATGTTCACTTCGGTTTATAAATTAAATCAGTAACGCTGCCCTGGGAATCAGTAACAAATATTACTTGATACTTTTTAACCTTTAAACCCGTTTAATTACCCAATAATGATGCACTAGCCAATTCCACTGAATAGTAGGATATAAACCACACAGCCAATAATAAATTTAACCAATCGTGTATTATTGACTAATGTGTTTACTTTGGACTATTAATATACAATTGGTTATATTTAGGCCGCAACTGGCAAATCATTATTTTCGCTCTCTTGTAAGAGGTTATTTATTAAACATTAACTTCTCTCTCTCTCTCGCCTCTTCTCTCTCTCGCCTCTTCTTTCTCTCGCCTCTTCTCTCTCTCTCTCGCCTCTTCTCTCTCTCTCGCCTCTTCTCTCTCTCTCGCCTCTTCTCTCTCTCGCCTCTTCTCTCTCTCTCTCCGCAAGTGTAGAGTCCGCGCAAATTCAAGTGACCGAAAGTAATAAATATGATTAGCTTATTCAAAAAGACCACATGTAAATAAGCTAAACCAATATGACATTTGCAATCGTACTACTACACAATATAAATACAAAAGTGGTCAAAACCAATAAAAACCTCAGTATTTCGTCGCAATATGCAACACCTGCCTTTATTAAACCTCTGTCGTCTGGCTCAATAACGCTGTCTCACGGCCATTCTAGACACTAATGAATATTGTTTAGTTCACTCGAAAATATTCTGCTAGTAGTTTTTGAAATAACTTTACTTTAACTTCAAGTTCAGAAGGTTGTATTTTTAATCAGTTTTAGGGAAACAAAATGCACGAGGTTGTTATAGACAAGTACTTCGGAATTTCTTATAACATTTTGAAATATAAATCATTTAAATTTTCTATGTATTATAAGTGAATGTTCATGAGGCCTACTCAAACAATAGGTCAGAATAAAGAATTCAACAAATTTAAAATAGATTTTTAATGAATCAATTATTAATTTCCAGAATACTGGCGTGTAGACTACATGATTTGATTTCAGGAGGAACTAAATTTTACTCTTTTAACAAAAATTTTAAAAATCTTTCATTTTACTTTTGAGTTTAGAAAATAGTTTTCTTCACTTGAATAGAATTGCAAAAAATCGATATAAAACTGTAGTTAATAATAAGTGTAATTTATCGGACTGTGATTTTAAAAATAATAATAGAAAAAATAAAACATTAATTCATTAAAACACTTGAGTATTTATTAGATTGTTATACTTGCCTATAATAGCACTTACTTTTTTTATTACTAAGGACAATCGTTTGACAATGGAACACATCTCCCAAAAACAGCTGTCCTCAATAATAAAAAAGTAAGTATAATAAACAAGTATAACATTCTAATATATGTTCATGTTTTTTTAGATAAAAACTAGCAAATAAAGTAAAGATTAAATCAAATAATAAAAATTAATTATTTTCTATGAAACTAAATTAGTTTTTTCTTAACAAAGAATATAATAAGTAATAATTACGTTGGCTTGTGAGTTTAGGTTATAAACAAATAAATAACTGCACACTAACTCACAAAACAATATACTTTATTATCGTACGCGTTTCAATGGCTCGTGTTGCATTATCAGTGACACTACAACAAATTTACAAATGTGATTTCAGTTGTTACTTCAGTCGCAGTTGTAAATTTCTAGTTCTGTCACTAGTTATGATGTCATGAATAATTGAAACGGGTATGATGATAAAGTATATTGTTTTGTAAGTGAAATTATTTATTTTATAAAGAATCATACCGTCTACCGTATATTATTATAATTTAAAATTTTACCTTAGGTAATAACCTGCCTTCTGATTTTGGTTAATAATATTTATTAAAACATTTATTATATTGGTGTAATAAAAATTAAAAATTTTATAAATTTCGAGGGGAGCATGTATATGTATATGTATATATATATATATATATATATATATATATATATATATACTATATATTTATATATATATATATACTATATATTTATATATATATATATTTATATATATATATATATATATATATATATATAGGCCTATATATATATACTATATATTTGAATATGTTATTTAGTAAATAATGATATTTTAACTTTATTTGTAGTAAATTTATTACAAATAATAAATGTACGGGATAATTACTACATGTACGGGAGATTCTTGTCACTACTTACTTTGGGATTTAACAACTTTATTTTGATTTTTTGAAAAACTATTTCTAAAGTGATTAGAATTGAGCGATAATATGTTCTTCTTAAAGCTTTAATTATCAAGACTATAATAATATTTCTCGGTTTTTCGCAATAAAAGAACATCTATTCAGGCTCTGTTTATTGCATTTATGTTTACAAGACCCCAATAATACCCTATTTGTTTATTGATTTATCGCTAAGACTCCATGAACTGATTGTAAATGGCTCGTGTAATTAATGGCCTTGCTTAAATTGACTTTTCCGTCAATAGATACGGTTAGACCTGTCTTGACCTGCGAGAACCTTAAGCGACTCGTGTCGTTGAGGGAAGCAGAAGGAAAAGAGGGGGGATATGAATGGAGGGAGCCGTGCGGGAGGCGGTAGGACAAGGCGCAATCGTTTGACTAGATCACGTCTGATCGTCGAACTGTGAAGTGTTAGCAATGGTCGAGAAAAAGAGCGCCGAAAGCGCACCTCTCCACAAACCTCATGTGAGTCCCCTCATTATTATTTAAACTTATTCATCCAATTTATATTTATTAGCTACTTAGTTTGTAATTTATTATTTCTAGAAGCGAAAATTTAATGTTTTAAAATTAAAAAATACTAGAAATCATAGATAATATTAAAAAAATTACCAATTAAAAAAATCTAAGTTTCTTACATTTTTAATTAAAATACTTTTTATTTGAAAAAAGTGGATAAATATGCAACCTAGAGAACTCAGTTTTTTTTAAAGTTTTTTTCGCAAAATAGCGGTTTTTGACAAATTTGAAGAAAGAAAATAATTTTTCTCTCGGGAAAAATTATGTTCTGTTAGGTTAGGTTATGTTAGGGTTATTTTCTATAATTTTCGCTTTAAAAACACAGAGTTCCTTGAACTGTATATTCCCCAAAAATGGTAAAGTTATTATCTTCTGTTCGATTACTCTTTTTTTTAGCAAAAATTTGATTTATTTTACTCGTGAAAAAGGTAAAATTTTATAAAACGTAAATTTTACAATAAACTATAATCGGTATTTAAATAAAAATTTAAAATTGGTGAAATAAGACAATTTTTTAAAAATATAATCGAACTTACGTGTTGATAGTTTCAAGGCACAAAAGTTAATTAAAATTATCTGAGTAATACTTTAGTTACACATAGTGACGTGTTAAAACCGCGCCGTATATCTTGGATTTAATTTGATAAATACACTTTTGATAATAAATGAGAAATAGCTAATATTAGATATCAAAACGTGTGCTACGTTTATCTTAGCAAAAATCACACATTCTTATAAAATCCATATAATTCTACAGAAATAGGTTTATCTTAATTGGCCTAGTATACGTTTATTGATTTTAATTATTGCTAAACAAAATTAAAACAAATCAGCGTGGGAAGAGAAAACTTGCTGCGTACGTTATCAGCAGGAAGAAAATGTTTAATAACATAAATAGCATATTCAAACACAAAATACGTTTTATTTAACTAAAAACACTTGTAAATATGTTACACTTGCCTATAGTAGCACTTACTTTTTAATTGTTGAGGACGGCCGTTTCGGGAGTCAACAATTGAAAAGTAAATGTTACTATAGGCAAGTGTTTACAAGTGTTTTTAGTTGAAAAAGTAGTAGCTCATGTGAAAATGGAATTAATTAATATGCATTATTTACTTTACGTAGGCTACATTTAAATTGCCATGTATTCTCAGATATTCTTTAATATTATGTTTGTGAAAGCAAAACCATCTGAGTATTCGCAGTGTGCATTACCCAAAATGTTGTTCTCCATAGAGTTTTTTCCTTTATACTGACATTTCACCCATAAAGAGACATGTAATTAATAAAAAATTCTGTTTAAAACCGATCAAAAATTAATTGTTTCACATCATGCCTAATTCTACAATTTAACACAGGCCTATATTGTGTAAATATGGATATAAATATATACATGTGTTTATATATATGAAAAAATAAGAGAAGATACAAATACAAGAATACTTGTAACCATTACTTGTAAACATCCACGAACAAACATAATACATCATTAAATTTCGTCAGCAAAATTCGTTAATAAGTAGAAATTATTTTTATTGGTTTATTAAACAAGTTTATTTTGATAAAAAATGTTTTTATCGTTTAAGCCTGTTTTCTGAAATAAAAGGATTTTAATACTTTACGTTGGATAATATAAAATAGTTGATGATGCTTAAAATACGATGAACTTATTATATTTCAACTTGTAACAATATTGTGTTATGAATATATCCATTTACAGTTAATCGATATATAAATTTACAGTTTATCACTAAATAAAAATGTATGATATAAAAGTTTTATAAATTTGTAAAAAAATATTTTTTTATGAACATATAAATAAAGAATATTATACAAAAATAAAACATGACACGGAATGCTTACTCAACAGAATTTAGCTAAGGTTAGAGATTTTTCAGGAACTGGATTGGTCCTCTGTAATCCATAAGTACATACCTCTAAACATACTCTGAAAAATGTCGTAGGTGTTTAGTTTAAAAATGCATTTTACCTTGCTTTAAACATGTTGGAGTTTAATACAATTTTAATATGGTTTTACTTTTAGAGTTTCAGTCTGAATATGATTTAATCGTAAAATCTGTTTATTTTTAGGCGGAAAAATAGTTTTAATACAACAGTTTATAAGGAAGTTAAAGGAAATGAATTTGTTAGTTTGAACGAAAAAGATTATATTATTATTTTAATGAATTTAACTGTAGGCACCTGACGATGCAACTGGGTTAGCGAAACGTGCTTAAGGTAGGACGTAAGCTAAGACGCAGGCGGCGCAGCGCATGCAACGCAACACACGGCAGAAAACTGTGCCGCCATATTTCCTAACGGCGCCGCGGAAGCTGAGGCGCATGCATTTTTGTGTCTGGCACACTCAAAAATACAAACTGCTAGCGTATGTCACTGTGTAGCACATACACAAATTTGACGACACACACCACGCAACTAGGGATCCAAGATGTCGTTAAATGACCGTTTGATTCAGCTGGTAATGGGCAAACACTCAACAGTAGCTCACATATTGTACCTAGATCTTGTATTTTTGAAGTCTTTAATGCCATACATGTTTTGACAATTAGGTTGTCATATTCAGTAATGGACACACTCAACAGTAGTTTACACATTGTACTTAACTCACATATTTCTAAATTCTCTAATAGCTCTGTGCGAGTTACCTTCGCTATACGATGTTAATCATGAAAGTTATAGCAAGAAAACGTATAAAGACTCTTTGTGGGCCAACATAGTCATGTTGGTTTTTCATATATTCACTCTGCCACACACTTTTCAATCGAATTTTGGAAACGCCGTATAACAGAACCGATTCTTAAATTTCTATATCGGATTCAAATGAGTTGGTATAGGTATCTTCCATTTTCAAGGCAAAAATGGCATGCGTGGCCGTGTGCTACGTCTCAACATGCGCTGGTAAGATTCGTATGTTGAGAGTCCTGCGCCGAAAAACGTGGCTTGCGTGTGCTGCACCGCCTGCGTCTTAGCTTACGTCCTGCCTAAAACTTCATAATTGTTCTTGTATTGTTTTTAGCTAAAGGGTTTTCTTGTTTAAATTAACGAGTTTAAATTTTTGTATAATGATGTATTTTAAATTAAACATTATTTCAGTGTTTGGGTTTATAATTCAGAAGTAATTCAGAGTTTACTTATTCAGAAGTAATGACGTCTTAGGAAATAGAAATTGGGTGTTTTTTTAAAAAAAAATACTAAACAAAAGTTTTCTTTAATTATCATAACATATTTATTTATTCGTTGTTCTTTAGGGGAAAACATTTTTAACAACTATAGAAGTTAATTTTCAGGTAATTAGAGCTTAGCTAGTGACGACTATTCACAATTGTAAAAAAACAAAATAGTGAACTCAAAATCTCACCAAAAATGACTTTAATAAAACAAACACACTGGTTCATAACAGAGACTAGTTTTGGCAAAGATGTCGCCTTCCTCAGTGCTTGGCTACTATTGAGGAAGGCGACATGGTCGCCGAAAATAGTCTGTTATGAACTACTGTGTTTGTTTTATGAAATACTAATTCTTAGTGAAATTTTGAGTTGGCAATTTTGTTTTCTTACCGTTGTGTTGTAGGATTTAATTTAAATATTTAATCTTTGCCAATTATTAATGAGACACTCCAGTGAATTCTGATTTTAAACAAAATATTTGATCGCATTAGAAAAAGTTACCGTATATTATTAAATTAAATATTTATTACTACATATGATTATTATCGTTAATGGGTTTTAACAGCTTGAAACAGTAAATATGGGTTATTTGGAGCTCTATGGAGGGCGTTTACAAAAACACTGAAAGTTTAAAGATTTGCCAGACATTATTAGCCCCGCACACAACAAATAGAGGTGACCCGCACAACAAGAAATTTTGTTTTTGCTCGTTATTGGGACAATCGAGCAGAGACACTTGAGAAACAACTTCATGGTTGTCAATAAAAGTTTTCCTTCGTAAATGCGAGATTCGTAGCTCCCTCGGGGCCGGGTCCCGCTCCATTGATTAACTTATCTAGCGTTGTTTACGTTGTCCCTGTCGCCTGACCCAGGGTAGTTTGTTTACATTTATCAAGGCCATCAATGGACATCAATGTTTATACAAATAGGGATATATAGAGAGTGCATTGTTCAAACAGAATGCTCCAATTTGATTAATTTACCGAGTCAAATATTTTATTTCTGAATCTACAATAACAACAGTATTTGAACAAACATCAATTAATTTAAATGTTTAAAAAAAAGTTGCTATTTCAAATGTAACCTCAGATTGTTCACAATCTAGGATTTTTACACAGCTCGTGTAACGAATTCAATGCTTAAAGTTTATGACTCCAGTTGAGTTCAGGTCTTTGCAGGGAAGCGACTCTGCTCAGGTGATTGAATAATTTCCTCCTGTTCCGGGTATCATAGGATTTCCAGCTTCTTAGTCCTTATATGTATATATAAATACATTCATATTCTTGTATGGATATATTAAATAGATTCATAAAATATTACGTTTTTATAAAAAAATAATTATAAAAGACCTAATATACTTGTTTATTCAATTACTTCTATTAGTTCATACCCTCCTTATATCTTATTCAAATTTTCTTCGTTGAAATACTTTTTACTCATTCACTCAAAATCAAATACATTTTTTAAAACTTTTATTGGATGACACTTGATGTTAATACAGTTTTTTCAAATATTAACTCATTAATTAATATGAAAATATTGGAAGAACCCCAATACCACAAAAATAATCAAAAATAACAAATAAAACAAGTTACTTAGACCCTTAGAGGGTTTAATCTTAAGTAACTTGTTTTATTTGTTATGTTTGATTATTTTTTGTGGTATTGGGGTTTTTTCCAATATTTTCATTGTAACATATTGTACCACTGTGCTCTTGATATTGTGTATCATTAATTAAATTTAAAATGAATCAATTTTAGTTTTATATGGGGGGAAAGCTATTCACAATAGGCCAAGGCATGCAATATAACTTTTCCTCCCATTTTTATTAAAATAAGTTATAACATATGATTTCATAAAACAGCTGACTTTATGTTATAGGTTATGTGGTAGAACAGCTGATTTAATGCATAGGTTATGTTACTTTATTCATAATAATTGTAATTATTTAATAAAAAGTAACTAGAATAAAGTTTTTCTTTTTTGACTGAAGTAGGTATCGGCTTTAAGAATATTTTGTTTATGTTGCTTTTATACTTAATTATACTCAGAGAAAATGGAGGACGTTTTCCAGTGTAGGCATTTTCAGAGCCTTAATCAATCTATTACACTTGCAAATGCAAAAGTAAAATTTGAGTTTTTCACTGGTATATGTAGCTCACCACTGTAAAACGGGTTTTCTACCCGATGAAATATTAACTGTTCAGATATGGGGTAAATACAAAGATAAACTAAAAGTCAAGTCTAATCTGTGATATTTTAAACACGTGCTTATTTACAGTATACGATCGTTACTTATAGCGCGTATAGTAATGTGCAATCATGGCCCGCATTGGTCAAGGCAAGAAGGGAGAAAACCGATTCCCTGCTTTAATTTCGCAACTCGTAATAGCGAGGACAGACACGCAAAGGGGCTGCATTTACAAAAGCCTCCCCACCGTGCAGTATATTGAACGAAAACTGCAAGGTGCGTTTTTCGCGATACTTCTCCCCTGTCCGTTGCGAAACATTGACGGCAGCTGTCGTACAGAGAGGAATGGCTAATGAAAGGGTTGTTGACGGGGTCATTGGTACGTACGAGCGCGCGGATGTGTGTTTATATAGCTGCAAAAATCGTTTGGAATCGTCATGTGAGCATACTGTTCGGAATTTGCTTAGAATTCTCGTAGGTTTTTAAAGGGAAAGTTGAAGTTTAGAAATACGATTATGGAATCAACAGTTTTAATTTGTATTAACAAAATTATTTATGAGACATAACTTTGTACCTGTACGCATTAATTCGTTTTTAAATTGAGGCTACCTCACGAACAGTATTCCTTCGACAGTATTTGAGCCAAAATTATATAAGGTGTTTGTGTGTGTGTATGTGTGTGTGTGTGTGTGTGTGTGTGTGTGTGTGTGTGTGTGTGTGTGTGTGTGTGTGTGTGTGTGTGTGTGTGTGTGTGAGTGTGTGTGTGCGCGTAGGGGCTGTGTGTGCCTGTGTACGCGCGCTCTCGTGTGTGTGCCCGCGCGCGCGCGCGTGTGTGTGTGTCATACAGTCGGTTTTACCTCAGACACTGTAAATGTTGCCTAACCTAACCCAACGTAATAACCAAACTTAACATAACCTCAACTAACAAGCTCGTTGCTACTAAGAAAATCTATTTAGAAAAACTCATTGATTTATTCCCAAAGCTAACATTACCAACTACCATGGGTAAAACCGATAATCCCCCTAATTCTAATGATAAAAGCCCGAATAAAGATCTCTTATTTGCAAAGTCATGTTGGTAAATCCTAACATATGCTAGTAAACCCAAGATTTACCAATATACGGACTCTTACAGAAACTTTTAATTTAAGTTAATACATTTAAACCATTAATAGTTAAACAAACTTGAACCATTTGACCACAACGGCCAAAGTACTGATGGTTTGTTTTTGCTAGCACCATAGTGTTTTGCAAACTACATTAGGGCAGTTGTAATGATGCAGCATGTATTTATATAAAACAAATAGAGTTTGGGCTTTCTGCCCGCGCAAGAACGTGTTCAAACGGTTCAAAGAACTTGTCGAACACATAGTTCACAGCCAAAGCTATTTGCGCGAACTTAGCAGCAACAAGCCCATCTTGGGAACACCTAGGCTGTTACAAATCCGTCCGCGACTGCGATGACGTCACTCGGACCAACTCATAAATATTTACACAAACACTCTTTATCTTCATGATAAATGTAAATGTATTGCAGACGTTAATATTTAGGTTATGTCGTGCAAAGGTCCTCTTGAAGTGGGTTGGGGATGATATGTGGGAGGGGTTGACTAGAATCCGTTCCCGCGGCCTTTTCAAACTTTATGGGAAACAGTTGAATTTATTGAAGTATTTTATTATTATCTGTTACCTATTGAGGGTATATAGAATACTTATAGAAAAATATTTTGTGCCTTTTGGACTATTTCATAATTATATCACTGTTCTTAATTATCATTTATCAACGTTTCTGAATGCATTGACAAGCATGCACCTAAAATAAAAAAAGGAAATGAAACGTTTACATATATATATATATATATATATATATATATATATATATATATATATATATATATATATTAGTACAGCTTTTTGCTTTTCCTAACGTTATGACATTCTCCTCTGTTGACGCGTTTCGGAGTTATTCCATTTTCAAAACTTAAATCGTACTCTTTAAGTTTTGAAGTACGATTTAAGTTTTGAAAATGGAATCACTCCGAAACGCTTCAAGAGAGGAGAATATCATAACGTTAGAAAAAGCAAAAAACTGTACTCATATATAAAGAAATATTCCTAACCGAAATGAAGATGAGTATATTGATAATTTGAAACTGTTACAGTTTCTCAGTAAATGTGATATTTTTATAGTGTATATATTTTTAAAATTAGAAACGCATACACATTCTAAACATAACGTTAGAAAATTAGATTCATGAGATTCACAAGATTTGTAAGTGAGAACTGTTACTGGACTGCACGCTATACGGCTTTATTCAAATATTAAGTATTTATGAAAGTAGATTATATAATCTTTAAAAGTTTTGTTTTATTCAAAAGAATTGCGGAATTTTTTGTTTTAGTTTTGCAAAATTAAGAGTGGCCTATTTTAATCCTTCCCTGGGTTTTTGAAAGCTTATGTCAAAAAAAATATCAGTTATTAATTAAAAAGTGCTCTGACGACAATTTACTGTACAAGAGTAATCAGTGTGACTATTTTAGATATACGAGCGTTATAGTGTTTAATAATAACTGAGAAAATGTCTTAATTACTACAAATTGATATAGGCACAAGTTCCGATTGTATGGACCAGTTGCGCCATTACTGTTGCATTTCTCAAGGACATGGTTCCAAAATGGCCACTGCATTGTGGTTTCAGTGAGGTCTGTATCGCCGAAAAATATTTTTATGCTATTTTATTTATTCCGTGAATGTTTCAAATAACAAATGTGATCAAAATTGAAGTTTAAAAAAAGTTTTTGCATTTAAAGATGTTTGGCATAAAAAATACTTTCTAAAAACTAATGAAAATATTTTATCGCCATATTAAAGAGGAAAAACAATTCCGTCCAGTTGTGTGGGATAAGAGAATTTTAAAGATTAAACAATGAATACATAAAACAATTACAGAAATCGCTGATACACATGCCAATGAAAAACAAGAAAGATACGCTCAATAAAATAGGGATTACGTACTGTAGGTATTATCCGAGACTGAGTAATAAATAAAGAAATTAGACGAAACATGCAAATAACGCCGTTAACAGAGAACATTGACTCAAAACATCTTTTGTGGAGGATGGAGGTAGGGGGTTAGGCGTATGGAAGGTAACAACATTTTTCAAGAGACAGAAAAGCTCACAAATCGTGTAATATGAGGCTTAAAGAGAGTTGGTTAAAACCTATTTAGAGATTGGGAACGATGGAGATCAGGACACGGAAGAAGGTCCACGAAGCTGTAAAAATGTTTGTTCATGTACTTTGGTGCTATAGAGTGAGAAGGAGAGCGAAAGAGAGAAGGAGAGAAGGAAGGAGAGATAAAAAGAAGATGAGAGATTGAGAAAAGAGAAGGAGAGTGAGAAAGAGAAAGGAAGAGGAATATAGAAAGCGAGATAGAAAGAGAAGTAAGAGAGAGAGAAATAGAGAGAAAAGTAAGAGAGAGGGAGAGATTAAGAGAGAAAGACAAGAGATGGAGAGAGAGAGAGAGGGAAAGAGAGGAATAAATAGAAAGAGAAGTAAGAGAGAGGGAGAGATAAAGAGAGGGAGGAATAGAAAGAGAAGAGAAAAAGTGAGAGAAAGAGAGGAAGGAATAAAAAGAGAAGAGAGGAAGAAATAGAAAGAGAAGTAAGAGAGAAAGAGAGGGGAAAATAAAAAAAAGAAGTAAGAAAGAGAGAGATAGAATGAGCATATAACAAAAACAACACTACACACTCACAAACACAAGAACAGATGAGAAAAAAAAGGTTTTCAATTTTAAACGCTACCAGTCACGCAAAGTTGCCGCGGTGGTTGGACCTTCGAAAATAAACCTATTGGCGACGGTCTGTAGACAATGATTGAAACATTAACTCTAGTTATTGTCACTTATTCATGTATACAAATGTTTAGTTATAGCTTTTGTCAGGTCAAATTAACGCTCGGAAAGGTTAGTTTTTATTTTCAGCACCGATTAACACTTGAAGAATCACTAATTAACAGCTGTTACTATGTACGTGCCTCCAAGCAAGAGATCTTTAAAAATTACGTAAGGGGATTTCCGGTTCTTAAGTGTAACGCTAGCTTGAAACAATTATTCGGGGAACAATTAATTTATGAATTAGGTTTGTATTGAATTGAAAAATTGTAGTTGGTTTAGACTAAAAAATTAATTCAAGGTACAAAATAGTACAATATTGTATGACAACACAAATATTCTTCAAGTTATGATAAAAATCATAATTGCTGATGTAGTGAAGATAAACTTGAAACAAATTGAATTATATTTGGTTATTTTGTGTGAAAAGTGTTTCTGAAATATTTTGGAAGCTTACAAACTTTTCAAAATGTTTTTTGTAATTTTATACAGCACACAAAAGTTTACAACTCTTAGCAGGCAGGCATCGTAAATGTAACCAAGCATTTACCATAACCATAACCTTTACTTACTTCATGAAATAATGATAAGGTAATTTTATTATTACGAGGAACAATTTTGTTAATATAATAACAGTGCCAATTATATAATAACAGTGTTAATAATATAATAACTGTGTTAATAATATAACAGTGTTAATAATATAATAACAATTTTAATAATATAATAACAGTGTTGACAATATAACAGTGTCAATAATATAATAACAGTGTTAATAATGTAATAACAGTGTTAATAATACAATAACTGTGTTAATAATATAATAACTGTGTTAATAATATAACAGTGTTAATAATATAATAACAGTTTTAATAATATGATAACGATGATAATAATATAATAACAGTGTTAACAATATAATAACAGTGTTATTAATGTAATAACAGTGTTAATAATATAATAACAGTGTTAATAATATCATGACAGTGTTAATAATATAATAACAGTGTTAATAATATAACAACCGTGTTGGTAATGTAATAACTGTGTTAATAACATATTAACAGTGTTAATAATGTAATAACAGTGTTATTAATGTAATAACAGAGTCAATAATGTAATAACAGTGTTAATAATGTAATAACAGTGTTAATAATGTAATAACAGTGTTAGTAATGTAATAACAGTGTTATTAATGTAATAACAGTGTCAATAATGTAATAACAGTGTTATTAATGTAATAACAGTGTTAATAATATAATAACAGTGTTAATAATGTAATAACAGTGTTACTAATGTAATAACAGTGTCAATAAAGTAATAACATCGTTAATAATATAATGGCAGTGTTAGTAATGTAATAACAGTGTTATTAATGTAATAACAGTGTCAATAATGTAATAACAGTGTTAATAATATAATAACAGTGTCAATAATGTAATAACAGTGTTATTAATGTAATAACAGTGTCAATAATATAATAACAGTGTTAATAATGTAATAACAGTGTTAATAATGTAATAACAGTGTTATTAATGTAATAACAGTGTCAATAATGTAATAACAGTGTTAATCATATAATGACAGTGTTAGTAATACAACAGTGTTATTTATATAATAACAGCGGCAATGTAGTGTAATGACAGTGTTAATATTATAATGTCAGTGTTAATAATATCATGACAGTGTCAATAATGTAATGACAGTGCTAATGATATATTAACAGTGTTAATAATATAGTGACAGTTTTAATAATACAATAACAGCGGTAATGTAATGTAATGAAGTGTTAATATTATAATGACAGTGTTAATAAGAAATTATTAGTCTCAATAATGTAAAGACAGGGCTAATATTATAATAACAGTGTTATATATATAACAGCGGCAATGTAATGTAATGCCAGTGTTAATATTATAATGTCGGTGTTAATGATATAATAACAATGTTAATACTATAACGACAGTGTTAATAATATATAATAACATTGATATAACGTCAATGTTAATAATATAATAACAGTGTTCATTATATATTAACAATGTCTATAATATAATAAGAGCGTAAATAGTATAATATTATTATACTAACAGTGTTATCAATAAACAAGTATTAGCCCTGGCTACAAATATTTACACTAACTTTGTGAGCGTTACCCTACTGCTGTTTGGCTTTCGGAAATGTTCGGTTCGGATATTTACACTACTTTGTGAGCGTTACCCTACTGCTGTTTGGCTTTCGGAAATGTTCGGAAGGATTCGGCACAGAAGGTCGATCGTCGAACTCTTTTAAAACGGGAAGAAGTTTATAAAATATCTTTTGAAAACATAATCTTGACAGAATATAAACAAAGTCCATTTAATTTCTTCGCTTGATAATTATTCAGTTAAACGCATCTAGGCTATATTCGCGCTAATTGTTTTCCTGTAAAATGACGCCATACATAATTATCATGTAATGTAATATCTGCTGAGGAATATCTACTGATCAAACATATGCTCCATTATCACCGACTAAATTAGCACTGTGATTTATGTTCCTTTATAAGTTTTATCAACAATTGCAAAACCTACTCTCGTCATGATTTCACTTTACACGCAATCACGTGGTTTTCTGACGTCCTTTGGTCACTAATTGGGAAGTAGCGGATTTTCGTTTGGCAAGTACCTTCTACTGACGTCGATCAGCTAGTCATGTGTTGTTAACTAGTTGAACGTTTCTGAAAATTTCAGTATTTTACGAGACTTATATTTTACAAGATGGTGTTTTTGGAACTGGCAAAGCTTTGCGTCATTTATATCATTTTACTAATTTTTCGACCTGATCAAAACACTAGTGTTAAGATCACTCTTGAAACACTTCTCCGTCAGCTCGAAGATAAACGAATTTTACCGAATATTTTCGAAAATCGGGACATAATGTTAGCTTAACACACTTGTCTTGTTTTCTCAAAGTTAGAGGTTATTTGGAGGTTATGTTGAAATCATTTTAAATGGATTTTTCTATATAAGAAATATTGTATGTTGTACAGTATTTATATATTAATTGCTTCATTCAGATAAAACAGGATCCTAATTTTTCCCTTCTGAAGTATTTTAAAACACTAAAATTAAGATCACTCTTAAAACACTTTTCCGTCAGTTCGAAGATGAACGAGTTGTATCGAATATTTTCGAAAGTCGGGACATAATGCTAATTTAACACACTTGTTTTGTTTTCTCAAAGTTAGAGGTTGTTTGGAGGTTATGTTTAATCATTTTTAAATGAATTGTTCTATATAATAAGAAATATTATATGTCCTACAATGTCTATGTATGAATTGGTTCATCCAGATAAAACGGATTCCTAATCTTTACCTTCTGAGGTATTTTATAACACTAAAATTAAGATCACTCTTAAAACACTTTTTCGTCAGCTCGAAGATAGGGCTGTCCTGAATATTTTCAAAAGTCGGTACATAACGCTAGTTGAACACATTTGTATTGTTTTCTAGAAGTTAGAGGTTATTTGGAGGTTATATTTAAATATTTTCAAATTCAATGTTTACTTATTAAGAAATATTGTATGTTGTACAGTGTCTATACATTAATTTCTACATTTAGAAAAAAATGGAATCCTGATCTCTACCTTCAGAGGTATTTTATAATACCAAAATGGAATCCTGATCTCTACCTTCAGAGGTATTTTAAAACACCAAAATGGAATCCTGATCTCTACCTTCAGAGGTATTTTAAAACACCAAAATGGAATCCTGATCTCTACCTTCAGAGGTATTTTAAAACACCAAAATGGAATCCTGATCTCTACCTTCAGAGGTATTTTAAAACACCAAAATGGAATCCTGATCTCTACCTTCAGAGGTATTTTAAAACACCAAAATGGAATCCTGATCTCTACCTTCAGAGGTATTTTAAAACACCAAAATGGAATCCTGATCTCTACCTTCAGAGGTATTTTAAAACACCAAAATGGAATCCTGATCTCTACCTTCAGAGGTATTTTAAAACACCAAAATGGAATCCTGATCTCTACCTTCAGAGGTATTTTATAACACCAAAATGGAATCCTGACCTCTACCTTCAGAGGTATTTTAAAACGAAATTGTTATTAAATAAGTTGTTATAATTCATGCAACGAACACTGATTCTACAAGAATCGGTTCGTGAGACAAAACTCTGTCTCTGAGGCTTTTGAGCTATTATAAGAGTATCTGTTTATAATAATATAGCTCAAATTTAAGTAGATCTGTTGTTTACGTTTTACAAATAAAAAACCAATTCCTTCAATCACAAAAACTCATTAAGTACGGTATCCAATAGAAAACCAATTCCTTCAATCACAAAAACTCATTAAGTAGGGTATCCATTGCAATGGAAGCGTATTCAACTACGTTTTAAAATTCCTTTGAGACAAAGCTATTAAAAACGCAATTGGTTATGAGAGACCGTATAAATGTGCTGCGTAACGAGTTCTGCAGCTGTGTAACAATGCATAATAAAATATTTACTAGTTCGCTTTAGTGCCACTAATCTGCCGTAGCGCACAGGAATTTGTATTCTTACAGTTCTTCAGGACAACTTTAAACTTACCAACAGATCTACATATTTTTATCTTTCGTTATTATAATTAGTAAACATTGTTTAATAAATTATATTACTGTACTTGTTTTTAGTATTATTGTATGATTGCTAATAATACAAACAAAAAACATTTTAAAGTCAATTCCTACTGAGCTCAACAAAAAATTTCAATTTTATTTACTTTTTATTTTATAGTTACAATTAATATAAATATGTATATACATAAGACAGAATCACAATATTAGGTGGCAAAATAAGAAGAGAATTTCCTTTCAAGTGTCCTCTGTATACAGTAGGCTATACGGTATTTGTACTATTATTTCTGTATGATATTGATTCGCTTTCTTTTTTCATTTTAGCTGATGGTGTTCTCTATAGTTTCTCATTCTATTCTTTTCTTCCATTGCTTCATTTTTGCAAGGAACCTTTCTTTTATAATTTCAAATACATCTTCAAGTTAAAAATTTCTAGTATTGGGAGAGTTCGCTCAGTGCTAAAGTGCTGGATTTGAAAAATGTATCAGTTCGAATCTGAGTGAGATCAGGTTTTTTAAATTGTAATTTATGACTAAATGTTTTTAAAAAATAGTGTAAAATCAACTGTCCTCTACTGCAGGTTAGAAAACTGTATTTGAACTTGAGCGGATGAATAGAAACGTATTTTATTAACGATTGAGAATTTGTACAAGATATGTATAAGGAGAGCTTAAGGCAATTGAAGGAATTGATTAAGAAACGTGTAGAAATGTGATCTACCTTTGTTATGGCTGTGACATACATTCCCCTAATTTAATTTATGCATATGCGACATTAAGTGCGAAAATTTATGCGAATTGATTAGGTAGAACCTGTTGTTCGAGACATCAGCTGTTTACACCTTATATTACGTTCTTGGCTTTGTTTGGTTGAGACGAATAACAGTTACAGTCAAGAGTTTTATGATAAACTAGAGTAGATGTACCATGAACCCTGAACTTACGATTAGCATAGGTTCATTTAATATGTGGAAAAGTGGTGGTAGTTGGACTTTGATGGAATCCAAGCAAACCAATAAGTTTTCTCCTTCATTGTCTCAGTCTCTTCCTGCTGAAGTCTTCCTCTGACTACCCCTCCCCTACCCGGGAGGGCTCAGAGTGGAGATCTGGTAGGCTGTAATTTTACAAATAAAATCTAGATTGGATGCGCAACGAAAGATAATCATACAGAGAGAATAATTTCTACACACTTTATAGTAACAAAATTATTGAAAATTGAAATAAAACATCAAGTTAATAAAAAATGTTTTTTTTTATTTTATTTTTTTAAAATAAACACTCTTACTTTAAAAAAATGACGTATTTGAGAAAACTTACTAGAACACGATGTTGGTAATAATAACTTGGAACAACTGTGGTTTAATTTTCAATTAAATAAATAAATAAAAAAAACCTTTTAAAATATAAACACTATTTATGTCCTGATGTATATTTCGATTGCAAATCATCTTCATAAAGTATTTTTACGTTAACAGTTTGTCGTGTAGAGACAGTGTTACTCATTAACATTTTGTAATATAACATAACATGAAACACACACACACACACACAAACAAAAACACAAATGCACACACGCGCACTCGCGTGCACATACTCACACTCTCTCTCATACACACAAACGCATACACATACTCATTACCAAACAAACAAACACACACACACACACACACCCAAACACAAATACACCGACACACATACTCACACGACGCATACGTGCACGTGGACTCACTCGGTTACGCACGCACACACCCATTCACGCACGCAACTGCAGTGTAAAGAAACAACCCTGGTCAGTAACAAAATGCTTCGAAAGTACATTACATTCCTTTAATACCTATAATAAAAATATTTTTAAAATTCTAATTGTGTTTGAAAGGCATTAATTAAGAAACAAATATTGTACGGTCCGCTTAAAAGTTTTTGCCAGTGAAAATCAAGACCAACATGAAACGAGAGAAAAGTGGGGAATAAAAAAATTTAATCTTATTATTAACTCGAAATTGAATACGAAAAGCTTTAAAAAGAAAATCAGAAGAGAAGTTGCAGATGGAGAGAAAACAAAAGCAACAAAACTAATACTACAAATAGATACAGCGTTTGTTATTAAATTCTTAGTTGCCTTTAATATTTGTAACAAAGGATTTTGTAAATTCGAATATCATTAAGAGAGAAATTATTTAAATGGTAGATAAAGGGGGTCTGATCTACTAACCTCAATAATATTCTTAAGATTGTGTTTATTTCATTGTTAAAGCCTGCAAACTACGTTAACAATGGTATGGCATCTTCGGAATAATTACCTGCATACATGACTCATTCTCTTTTCCCAGAAGTTTGAGTTACGTTTTCAGTTAATACACGTTGAAACTGTATTTATCATTGAGACAATTAACATGTCATCTTTATAAATAGACAATATTTAAGACAGTTTGATTATAGTAAAGCTTAACAATTAAGCTTATTATCGGCATAACCTCTTTAATTTAATTCTTGAAGTACATTTAGCTTCTGTCCGTAAGGACAAGAAAGGAAAATATGTAACAAATAAAATAGTGTATAATAATCTGTAGCTGACTCTGACTTTGGTTTAACGCTCCGAAGTATCTTCGTCTCACGAGGAGCCTTCTCGAGTTTGTTGTATCAGCCCCACTGCCATACAGATTAGAAGTACAACAGTATTAGCGCAGTGCCTTTAAAAGGTAATAATTTTTGCGTTATTTCATTCTTAAATGTTGCCAAATGTAACATTCCTTCTTAGGACCGCGATGAGTACGAAAAGAGGAACCGGGTAGTCAGCTGTTACACTTGGCAACATTTAGTGATTAGGTGATGCCTCGACAGCAGTAACATTACAATCCAGTGGTTAATTACGTCAATACCGTTGCGCTGCCACTGTATTACTTCCTCCTCTATCAATTGCACTTTACGTCATCTCTGATCCACTGCCTTCCAGTTTATCTTCTAAAGTGGGCGATTGAACTACGTCAATTTATCTTCTAGGGATTGAACTATGTCATTACCGTTGCTTTCTCACTGTGTTTTGTTTCTACTCTTTTTCACTGCTTCTAGTTATTCTTCTAAAGTGACTGATAATGAAAGCACAAATTTTACCTTCAAGGGTTGTACGTTTATGACAGAGAATTCTAAAGTTAATGTTCAGGGGATACAAGAACCGTTTAATGAAGTGAAAGATCACCAGAACGATTGCAAAGGTTTCCTCCTTTATCTATTGCACTCTGTAAGTGATGCCTGATCCACTGCCTTCTAGTTATTCTTCTAAAGTGACTGATAATGAAAGCAGAAATTTTTCCTTAAAGGGTTGTACGTTTATGACAGAGAACTCTAAAGTTAATGTTCAGGGGATAGAAGAACCGTTTATTGAACTGAAATATCACCAGAACGATTGCAAAGGTTTCCTTCTTTATCTGTTGCACTCTGTAAGTCATGCCTGATCCACTGCCTTCTAGTTTATCTAAAGTGCGCGATACTAAAAATACAGAATTTACATTCATGGAGGCAGTTCATTTCTCGACAGGATGTCCTAACGTCGCCAAAACCTTTCCACGAATTGCAAAGACAACGGGTACGTTTGCAGGTAACACTAACAGATGTAACTTGATTCAGAGGAAATGTCTTTAGGTTACAAGCTTCTTGAGCTTATTTAATATTCAACATTGTTCTTTCTTTCTATGCGCTTTGTAGTATCTAAACAAAATCGTAAAGGTTGGCTAATTCTAGATGACGTGGTCACATATTAAAAAGATAATTCTGATTCAATTAAATATGAATATACTAAAGGAGAGTGATAAATATCCTGAGGACCTCTACGTGACCTGCCAAAGAACATATTCTAAAGTGAATCTGAAATCGCATCTAACAGAGTTGTAGACGTCCGTAGAAGTTGAAGAAGACGTTAGTCAGTTAGAGGGGGGGGGGGGGGGGTTGTGACTTCCATGTCTGCCGCGAAACTAGCTGCGGGTAGGAAGATATGGACAAGGCTTCTGGTACAGAGTCTGGTCTAAGGATGGGTTTCTGGTATAACGACATGAGGTTATTTTGTAAGTTGTAAGTGTCTTAATGTGGGGGACTACATTTATTTGATACTTTGGTGTCAAGAAAAAATCAAACACCACCTCTCGGTGGAGTTACGACTGCTTGATTTTTACTGTTCTTTATAGTAGATGATTTGTAGTGGTTAACACTTGATGTTAATACAGTGTTTTCAAATATTAATTAAATTTAATGATTTTGTTTTGCTTTTACATGGGAGAAAAACGTTTAACAAGTGAGGCAAGGTATGCAATATAGTTATTTCGTCCTAGTGCAAGGTATGCAATATAGTTATTTGACTTGAAATAAGTGATAACATATGATTGCATGAAACAGCTGATGTCATGTTACAGGTTATGTGGTATAACAGCTGTTTTAACGCATAGGTTATGTTACTTTTTAATAAATACTAGGGATGGGCCGATTCCGATTCTCGATTCCAGGAATCGTCGATTCTAGGTGGTATCGAGGAATCGTCGATACTCGATTCTTTATCATAAAAGTGTCGATTCCTATTCCTATTTTGTTAACTATTAAAATATGTGTGTGGAGTAATTTATTAGAAAAATAATTAATTACCAACTATATCTTATTTATGTAATGGTTGATATTAATGAATTAAATGATTAAAGTAAACGAAAATATTATTATTTATGAAGCAACAGCAATCAAGATCGTAACCATTTCTGGTCGTTTGACAGCGGTCCTCTCTCTCTCTCACTAGAGCGGGTTCGATACTCTCTCTCTCTCTCTCCCCCCTCCACGTGTCTTACTGCCACTGATTTATAGATGTCAGAACAAAACACAAAAAAAGTACAGTAAAAACTCGATTAACCGTGGCCATGATGGTTGAGCGAATAGACGGATAACAGAAACACCGTATTATTCCTCCGAAACTTAACCTCAATAAATTATATTATAGACGGTATTCGGTTCAGGCTACTGGCCGTCGCGTCAATTCGATGACAGTTAACAGAAACTGACGGTGGAAAACCACATAATATATCAAATATGAAAAAGCAATTAAACAACATTCATTTTGCCCAAATTTATCAACAAAAAAGATCTATACTTGAAGAAACTTTATCCTCAGACACAGGACCTATAAGTGATAGTCGGTTAAAAATCAACTGGGATTGAGGAATAAATACAAAATAGGCCTGAATCAGTTGCACTTGTTCCAGACACCTGCAGAAAAAAGGTCCCACCAGATATGGAGAAGGTATGCCCCACTAATCCAGAATGTTGAGGAAGAAGGTACCCCAGGGGAATTGACAGTAGAAGAAGAAGTAAACAATTATCTGGGGGAACCATTAGCCAGTCCAGATTGTGATGTTGGAAAGTATTTGGCAGTACAAAGTGCCAAATACCCTCATTTAAATGCTATGGCAATAAAATACCTGTCTGTCCACTCGCGACAGTGTTTACTGAAAAACCTTTCTCAACTTCAGGAGCTATATGTGACTAGCGATGAAACTAGCTTGACCCACAACGTGTTCAAATGCTTGTGTTTTTGAACAGAAATGTACATTACCTGCCAGACTTTTAAATTTTAAAAAACTATCCTATTTGTATTAATTTTTTACTTTTTATGTTGTTTGTTTGTTTTTAATTTTTGTTTTGTTTTGAGAGACAATGTAAATAGGTTTAGGTATTTTTTCAAACATCATAAATTAAGTAAAGTTCACATTGTTAACTTTAAAATAAGTCATTACTTTTATCTGATATGTTTTTATGCTTTTAAAACTTCCTATTGATAAATCAAGGTTGAAGGTTTTGTGTAGCCTATTACATTAAAACAGAACTTTTAAAAGGTTTTGCCATATGACCAAGATGTTAACTAAATTAATTATTAGAGAACTAGAATGAAAGCTAATATAACTTGAAAGAATCGAGAATCGAGTAAAGAATCGAGAATCGAATGGAAAATTTTAGAATCGGAATCGGAATCGAAAATTTTAGGAATTGGCCCATCCCTAATAAATACAATAAAATTTTTCTCTGTTGACCTAAGTAGGAATTGACTTTAAAATATTTTTGTGCTTGTTATTTGTTATTAACTAAATTATTTAGATTCTACTTAAGCCTCCAATCACTACATTCTTCTAATGAAGTACTTCTGTAAGGTATAGGCCATACACTTTAAATATATTAACATCTGTCGACGCGTTACTGACGTTACATTCTTCTTGTATAAAAATATTCCGCATAAATGTAACGCGATGTTTGAAAACCTCACGGCTTGTATAAAATTGAAACATTGCTTTTTTTCTACGGAACTATTTTGATGAAAGAATGAAACTTGAAATAAATGATCACTTATTTATTGATTAGCAATCACAGCCCAGTAGCTTCAACAAGCACTTTGCCTTATTGAAAGCAACAGCTTTATGCATATGCATGTCCTGCACGTAATGAATAATGTCACTTCTCATTAAATATTAGAATAAGCTTTAAGGTTAATTCATTGTAAAATCTACTGCACAAATAGTAATACCACATAATGCAGACACGTGCTATGGCTGTGCACTTGTACGTGGTTTTCGCCGTCTAATATCTTAACAAGCAAACCTTAAACGCTGGACGCAATGGTTGGCATTTTACAAGGACTATGTCGAATGCAATTAGGCTCGCTTAATTACCTCGTAAGTCTATTCGCAGCAGAATGGCATTACGTATGATTGCACTGGGGACATTTGCAGGTTAGCCTGTACACAATACATGTACGGTAGGCCAATTAGTACGCTGTATAATAACGCAAGAAGTATTTCTACTAATAACTGTACGAAAAACTTGTGTTAGTTATCGGTGCTTGTAATTGCGTCATCTTCATTTTACTATATTACACTTTGTTTGTAAGTTAACGTATCATCTGTATTTTTGTCTGTTGTTAACTTATACCAGAACGTACTACGCATGATTCAAACCGACTTTTACAACTGAACCTTGGACTGATGGTGTAATTGTAATTTTCCAACAATAATTGTAATTTCCCTTGACGGTTAAGAAATCCATTTCCCATGATTCCTTTTCATTCTCAGTACAAAATGATTTTATTGTCACCGCTTTATCCGTGACCCAGCTGGTATATACTCATTCATGGCCAAACTGGGTGATACACACATCTCTGTCACTCCGACAGATGTATGACCCTGATCACACGACCGATGATTCTTCCAGTTCTTATTTCAAGAGAGATTCATGTCTAAGTCTCAATCCATATTTACTTGTCAATTGATGTTTGCTAAACTCATCAAAAATCCAAGAAAATAAAGTTCATGTAGGACCTACCAAGGATACTATTGTTTTCAGCTGCTTTTCCTTCAGAGAAACTACGTGGATATAAAATGTAGCGATATAATGTCATTGTGCAGTATTTTAAACTGCTTAACAAATTGTATAGCTCCTTCTGTCCCGCTGGTGTTACAAGTTTCATGTGGTGTCAAGTTTACACGCGCACACATGCACGCAAGAACGCGCGCGTACAAACACATACACACACACGCGCGCGCGCCCGCACACACACACACAGCTTTAATAAATTTAGCTAAATCTGATGGAGGCCAAAATACTGTTGAGGATAGGAACGTGGTGTAGCCTGAATTTAAAAAACTAGTTAACCCTTATAGGTACAAAGCTATGTCTCATAAATAATTTTTTTAAATACAAATTATAATTCTTGATTCAATAAACGTATTTTTAAACGGCAAGATTCTCTTTAAAAATATATGAGAAATCTGAGCAAATTTGGAAAAACAAATTACAAAGAGTTTCCCCACAAACTAAAGCATTATATTACAATATAACAATGTTACGACATAGCTTCAACGTATTCGGTTAGGTTAGGTGGGTTTCTCTTACGTTTACCGTAAACGAAGATCACTTCATTGGTTAATAGGTTAGCTTATGTTGGAAAAGGTTTTTGTTTATAACCAGACGGGATACTTGTGGGTAGGCTATATTGTAATGCAGTATAATATAAGTGTCGGTTTTATAAATTTTCCTGGAGTTTATAAAGTTTTGTGTATGTTATAAATTAAAATTTTTTGTTTTTCAAAATAATAAATTTGTAGAACCCCACAGCCAAGTTTTATTATTTCACCTTTTCATGAACACTTGCTAAATCTCCAATTATAAATTTTTTCATTACCATTTACGTATGAAATCTATATAAATATCTAAAATTTTGTATAAAAATATACATTTAATACCCTACATTTGTTGGCAATATTTAAATAATTTAAATTTCAATTATTTGTATTATTTATTGCTTTTTTGGTTTAGAAAATGTATTTTTACATTTTATACTTCAACATAAGTAGATTTGGCCGTTTCTCTGTTACCCAAGTCTATAGTTATCTAGGTACGTACAACACATAGATTTCTTAATTCAATGATTCAACAAACATAGATAAGCGACAGTATTTACCTAGAATCTTTCTTAGATTTTAACTAGTACAAATAGAGGTTGGATAACATAAAGCGTTTTACAGCGTATACCACTGACTAGCTATTCAAATGCCTGCTTGTACATTAATGGAGAAAATTATTTTATGGTCATTTTAAAAATGAATAAATCTGTTTATTATTGATTTAAAAAGTAGAAGAAAATAAAACAATTGTTTTTTAAAAGTTTTTCGTTCAGTGTATTTATGAACACTTGGTAAAGTTAAATAGTTCATTTTGATTGGTATTAAATTATGTCGGCCGTACCTTTGTTATTGGGGAGTTAGGCCTAACAATTGATCATTTTCAAGATAGCTTCTTTCATGGGCACGACCTTTTTAAGATGAACAGGCTAAAATTTACATGCACATGATTTGAAAATATGGTTTCCTCTAGAGTTTTCTTGTAAAATGTATGACCTAATTTTGCTCTTGGTTACTATAAGGTTTGAACAATTTCTTTTGTCTATAACTCATCTCTTTGGTGTTATCTGAAAGTGACACTCCTGTTTGTTACTATGAATTTAATGATTTTGTAATTAGGCCTATGTAATTATGTTCTTCCAGATAGCATTGTTGCGGCGTATGTTCTACACTGAAAGTTCAGTGAACTGGAATTAGATTGATCCTGGAATTGCTTCCGTTATTCTTAGAATTAAAATGAAAGCAATTTTGCCATTATATTCACACTGAACTCGACAACTTGTTCCAGATTTGGTTCTACTACTAAGTCCCCTTTGACATTGGGAGACTGGGGTCGTATAGACATATTAGCTTCTTTGAAGATGATTTACTATTTACTAAAGGGGCAAAGAATAACAAGAAGTTCTTAGGTAAAAGATGAATAACAAACATTGTCTACATTTCCTAAGTTTCTTTTCATTTATGGAGGAAAATATCAGTTGATCTTATGATTAACCACACGTGTAACTTCGGGCTAAAATCGCGGCAGTATATTGTACTTAGCTCACAATTGAAACATTCATACCGTTTGGCGGGATTTTACTTTTGCGGCCGGCCGCGATTAGCGCATGGCACAAATCAATCCCAGCGGCGCGGCTAGCGAGTGCAGTTGGCCAGCAGTGGAAATTTCCACTCCAGACGTCGGCACTAACCTGGCTGCACGACCTTATCGCATTCCGGTGAGTCAGTACGGTTATCAGTTAATTTGGTTCGGCAGTTTCTAACAATACCACGGATTGATAAAGTACTTCATACTAATTTCAAACGGTACGGATTGCACTTCGGAACAGTATAGCCTGCATCTAGTCGATGTCTTTATTCTATACACTATCAAGTCCATAACTTTATTTCTAAAGTGGGAAAAATCTATTCCTTCAACATTATGCTCACCAGAGTAGAAGGGACAGTTCATTATTCCTCTGATAACGCATAAAGAAACGAACAAGTCAGAGATTTCTAAACATTTATAAGAATGTTTAAATAAACTAAGGTTATCGGCATATATATAGTCTATATAATTTTCTTTAAAAAGTTTTATATTGTATATTTTGTAATATTCTCTTCCAGCAATAGAAATTTGAATTTAGTATTAAGGTCTCTCTCTCTCTCTCTCTCTCTCTCTCTCTCTCTCTTTGACTCTCCGAACCCCTTACTAAATTTGTAAAATCAATCATTTTTGAAACATTTAAAGGTAAATCCAGAATCATGAGGCTTAATAATATCTCAGAAAAAATATTCGATACTAATGTTGGTATAATGTAGAATTTATTCCTAGTTAAAAACTAATTTAATTTCATAAAAATAATTGTTTATTTTTCGTTAACTTTGTATGTCAAAACTTGTATTTGATAATTATTATATAAAATACTTATTAATTTTTATAATGTTAAATAAGAAAAATACTGTTTCATAAAAAAAATCAAAATCTATTTCATAAAAGCGAAATGAAACCCTTTCCACTTCCTTCTATTAGTTCACACTCTCGCAAAATATATCTTGTTAAAATTTTCAATCGTTAATATAATAATTTCCATTCATCCATTCAAGTTGAAATACATTTGTTAAAAATTGAAGTAGATGTCACTTGACGTTGATTCAATTTTTTTCAAATATTAATTCATTATTTAAATTTAATAATGAATCAATTTTAGTTTTATATGGAAGAAAAACTTTTCACAAAAGGGGCAATGTATGAAATATTTTTATTTCTTTCCATTTAGTTTAAAATAAGAGGTAACATATGATTTCATAAAACAGTTGATTTTATGTTGTTGAATATGTGCTAGAACAGCTGTTTTATCGCATAGGCTATATTACTTTATTTATATTTATAACCAATTACAATATATACAATATTTTACAAATATTTATACTGGCAATGATTTAATAAAAAGTAACTAAAATAGGTTTTTTCTCTTTTATCCTGAGTAGAAATTGGGGTTCCGAATCAAATCCAATGTTGAAGGTAGTTTCAAGGTTTTGTTTATTATTTTTAAAATGTCAGATTTAAATTCAAGAAGGAGATTAGATACGTGTGCAGTGTAATATACTTACGTACCGCTCTTTTTACAAACAAAACTTTTATTAAATTCTGACGAACTTGACTTTTTTATAAATTATTACAATAAACCACTCTACGGTAGCTGACAGCCAGATAAGCAGATAAGCTACATTTTGCAACCTTTGTTTAAAAAGGCACAACGCGCCTACCTTATTACTTATGAAAGTAATATGACTTCATACTATAATATCTACATTGTTCCATTTATAAAGAATGACGTAAAATTGTGTTTGCTATTAAGTCCATAAAATCTTTATTCCGCTACTGGATGGTTTACACAAAAGACACTCTAGTTGTAAAGGTTTACGAAACTTGATTATATCATAAACAACCACCGCCGGAATAATATATGTTCTGAGCGGAATCTCTAAATATTTGTGTTTGTAAAAATCAAAATTCGAATAAATTAAAAGAATAAAACTATTTTAACCAACGTTAAAACATTCGTTCCACATGTGTCACAATTTAAAATCTTACTTTTATAAAACAAATAGCTTTATTGAAACTTTTAACGTTTGTAAAAACGAAAATTTCCAAAATCATACTGAAATTTTTGCTTTACAATATTTTGCGCCGCTATATTGTAAAGATCGAGATTAAATTTTTTTCCTATAGTAATTGTTTTCCAACAGGTTCGTACCATACTTTTTTAAAGAATTCGTAGTAGTTTAATTTGCAACTTTGAAATATTTTTGGTTGTTTTTGCTACCCTTTATACTTTAAAGAATTTTGTTGTAAATTTAAAATGTATTTTCCATTCTATTCAAGGTAAGCATTTAAAAAAAGCACTGGACAAAATAACTATTACTTATTGTAGTTTCGGCATTCAATTGTGACATCTTCAGATGCCTCTAAAGATCCTAAAAATCGTCAACAACAACAATCCACATATTTCAAACAAGCGTTATTCGTCGTAAACATGTTTTCAAAAACATATTTATAAC
The DNA here is from genome assembly GCA_036971475.1 of Prosapia bicincta. Lineage (NCBI taxonomy): Eukaryota > Metazoa > Arthropoda > Insecta > Hemiptera > Cercopidae > Prosapia > Prosapia bicincta. The sequence continues at coordinate 327,449,575 of JBAIZL010000001.1, forward strand.
TGATTTTTCACTTACAAAACGGTCGATATTGTCCGTATTGATTAAATGATCGAGGCTATCTGAATGGTATATTACGAAATTAGAAAAACAATAAACCAAGTCGCAAACACATTACAATTCAGGACACATAAATCTTTTAAAACTTAATGGTTTTAAGTACAGACTTGTTCGTTGCCGGCATGGATATAGTATTAAAACTAAAAAATGATTAGGCATTAAAACAGCTAAAACATTTTAATAGTTTTATGTTATTCCGTTGTTAAATGTTAAAACGTTTCAAGTTTTATGTTATTCTTTTGTTAAAAGTTAATACATTTTAGGCGTTTAATGTTATTATTTTGTTACTTGGTAAATGTTTTAATAGTATTATGTTATTTCTTTCTTAATCGTTAAAATATTTTAAGAGTTATGTTATAGGGCCTACCTTTATTAACCATTGAATGTTTCAAGATTTTTATGTTATTTCTTTGTTAACCGTTAAGACGTTTCAGTTTAATGTATTTACAGTTTGAAATAGTAAAATATCGATCCGTCAAACTAACTAAAATTTATGAAAAACCTATTGAGATATTATGTTTTTGATCTTACTACGATATTACTCAGTCAAACAATGACAAAAGTATTTTTTGAGTACAGTTGTGAGCTTAGTGTCTCGATGAGTTTTCCATAAATTTACTTTAATTTACAGTTCGCCAGATCGTTATTTTACCAACTTACGAACATAAATGTTTCGCTAATCGTCATAGAGACAACAATTCACGAGTTTTATGCTTACGTCGATGTGCGATGTGTTTTTGTTGTGTATTATACAAGTAATATAACAACCACTTGCTAAATATTGCTTATTTTTTGAACATCTGTAAACTAAGTGGATAATATGAACTAGGCCTGATTTAAATATTTTAAAAAGACACGATAAACGGCATTTTGTAGTACTTGATACTTTTGAGGATATTTTAGAAATATTTTGTCACTCAGTTGACGATTTTCATGTTCTCTAAATGAGCCTGATGATGGCAACATAGAGTACAGAAACTGTAATAACAAATAGATATTAGGATCGTTGTAATTTCTTTGGTACGTAGTAAAATTATTAATAATTGAATGGTCCGGGAGGCAGATTTAATTAATTCCGCTATTTATTAACTGGTAGGATAACGTTAAGTATTTCGCTTGTGCCAGGAATTTTAGAAATGTCACCTAAAATAATTTGTAGTTTAAATTTAATAAGCTAAGAAGAAATAGTGTTGAACGCATTTGGGAACCAGAAACTATTACTACTATGGTCATATATTGTAAGTTATTTTGGGCTCCATCGTCAGCGCATGTTATGCTTATGGTTGTATAATAATATTTTAATATTAATAGCCATAATAAATACCAGTATCGATAACATATCACTCAGTTCCATTAAAATTATAGAGTTCTGTTCTGCAATTGACGTAGCTATGAGATTACACGAGGAAATGCAACATAACCTGGCCGTGTGGTACCGGGCTATGGGAGAGGCTATTCTGTGTTTACAGGTGTGTAGGCCTAATCTAAAACCTAGACTAAACGTTATACAAAACCTATATTTTGATTTACTGGGTTGTCTTTTATCTAGGAAGTATTTCATAATGTAAATTTGTTGTAATTTGTTTATTTAGAATAAAATTAAATTAAAGATGTGATAAATGTAACAAAAATACACAACAGAAGAAACTAAATTTGTATTAGTGCAAATAAAGTTAGAGGAAATAAATAATATGAACATTAATTTGAAATATAAGTATATCAATTATTACTTTAAGAACAATTTTTAAAAAACTGTAAATGTTTTCTGTTTAAACACATTTTATTCTAACGCATATCTTGTAACCATTTTAGTTGAGTTTAACTTTTTAATATTTGAGGAAAACTATCAACAACATTATAACATTTATCATCTCAAACAGATGCGGTATATTAATCAAAGCAACCCAAATCCACAGCGAGAAATTTATTAATTATAAATAAGTTTAAACGTATTTACTAAACTTAAAGTTCGGATAGTCATAAACTATTGTTTTAAGTGATTAATAAGATTCACCGAACGTAATGGACTACAAAATTCAAGAATATAAATAAGTACCTAACGTACGTTTCGATTACACGATAGCTATCTTTAGAAGTACTGAATTAAATAGTATACAGATTTTTTTAAAACAAGGCTCCATTGCTAAGTGATATAATCAGTTACGTAAAGGAGGAACTTTACAAAAAAATATAATATTTGCATAAAATAATACTTATTTATGTATTATGTTCTACATATTATTCATAAACTTTACTTTAACAATTTATATAACATTTTAAAACATTTATATTAAATTAAACAATTTACTCAAAAGTATACATAAAATTATATTATAAATAACTATTAACCTATACATTAAATAATTAATAGTAGTGAATAGGGCTTTTGTCATCATTCAATTAGCTATTATTTTTATGTTTATACTTTTTAAACATTAAGATTTCATTAAGATCATCATTCTAGTTTGTAACTTCTTGTTTGCTAGATTGTAATTTTGTAATAAGACCCTCTGATGATGACATGGCCATCGAAATGTACATAAGGGTTTAACCTTAAGTAACTTGTTTTATTTGTTATTTATGATTATTTTTTGTGGTATTGGGGTTCTTTCCAATATTTTCATTGTAATATATTGTACCACTGTGCTCTTGATATTGTGTATTAAGATTTCTTTTATAATTTACTTTTGCAGAAAATTTAACACTATTATGTCCATTTAATATGCCTAAAGCTTTAGAAACTCTTTTTATAGGTAATTATTACTACTTTATAAATAAACCATTGCCATTTCATGTAAACCAAATAAACCATATTTTATTTTTGCATGTCTTATCAACACCTTCTTTAGGTTAATACGCTTTTAATTATTTCGAGCCTAAAACGTTCTTTATAATGTATGCATATTTTCTATGATACAAAGGCTAAAACCCTCAAAAATCCTCTTCTGGCATAAAAACGAACGCTCAAAACGTCAACTCATTATAAACAGATACAGAATATAAATTAAAACATTGTAATTAATTATCTGCTTTGTGTAGAAATTAGAATTAAAATTAGTCCTAAATATAATTACACAATTTAGTTTTTTTTATTATAATAAAAATCAGTCTACATTGTATTAAAAATAATAGACAAACAATCTTACACAAACGGAATAAGAATATCAGACTTCCCACAACCAGACACGAAATATATAAACAATGAAATTACACTCAACACAATTATACACTTTTTGACACACTCTAAAAATTTTTTTACGAAACTACCTCATTGACTTTCCTCGGATACCAAGGGCTTGTGTCCGAGTTGACAAAGGGACATATTTCACAAAACAGGAGCCTTCATTTACCGTGCATGCGCCAAAATAAACAGTAGTCCCTACTAAAACAGTTGTAAGATTTTATTTTATGTATATTTACATAGTTTTACAAACACATACAAGTAAAAAGAAGCTAAATATGTTAGACTCGGGTATAAACATGTTCTATATGACCTCCGTTAAATTTGTGGCAACACTCGTACCGTTCTTGAAGGTTTTGCATCGTTCAATGCTCGTTATACACAAGGTTATTTTACCCTTAGGTGGACGATGGTGGTTAGTGGGTCATCACGGAAGTCTTCTCCTTCATCATACCCCAGACGTAGGCGTCATGTGGTGTAAGATCGGGAGAGTGGACTGTGTAAAAAGACTGGGTTGCCAAAAGATTCTTGAAGGAGGCAACGTTGATTAAGGCAGTATGGCTGGTTCCGCCATCTCGCTAGAACCATTGTTAACAAAAAGGCAGGTTTCGAGCACAACAAAATCTGCTGAGGTCTCCTATAAAACTATCAATAATGACCCTATATCGATCATTCTACTTCAGCTGATTCAGTCTCAGTACATTTCATTTTGGCGCAAACGGTATATAAAAATGCTACCACAGGAATGTTCTTACCTACTTCATTATATGTTAATTTATATAAATATTTATAATATGAGCTCATGTTCGTGACGGGAACAAATAATATAGGGATAATATTTTATTATAAGTTCTATCTTATGGGCGCATTGATAATGTGACTTATCAAATGCTTATTAACTAGGCCTGAGGTTTTAACTTCGAGGAGCATGCAATCCCATTGTTTAATTTCACAGGAATTATTACACTAAACTATTAAAGAGTTTAAGGTTTACGTGTTTGCCTTCATATTCTAAGAAATAGTAGACAAGAATCCGGGAGCTAAATTTTGTAATTAGTAATAAACTGTAACAAGTAAACCAACATTTATCTGCAGTATTTATATAAATGCATAGAAACGTAATATTTACAGTTAAAAGTTTAACCGGTAATACTGCGGTAATATAACAGTAAAAAACCCGTTGACTGGTCTCATGTTGTTTAGCAAGAAAAACTATCCTGGCACTAAAATATGTGAAAAATAGGTTTGCAAGGTTTTGATAATTTTTTCTGCAAAAATTCGAAGTAATTTTTGATCTATGACTTTTGATTCCATAAGTTTCGTTTTCCTTTAGATAAATCTAAAGAAACTGTTATTGCAAAACCACAGTTTAACAACTGTAACTAAGTGAACGGAAGTTGATAACACGTGTACGACCACATGACCTTGGCGTTATTTTCCTGAATATACGATAGAGGGCTCTGCTAGCTCAAACCGTACGGTCATTCCGAGCAGATTAATTACCATGATTGTACAATATCAATTACGTTCGAAACGTACAAATTATCATGTTATGAAATTATAAAAACAAAATTATTTCCTCATAATTTAATCGACTTCTGTATATCGAATTTGGCTGTTTAAGAAAGCATCAACTGTTCAACCGCTGCAACGAAGATGTACATCCTCATGTGTAGACTAAGTAAAATTAGAAAAGTATCTTGTTATCCAACGTCAAAAAGCGCGGGAGGCTCGTTATTATCCCCCCCCCCAACAGGAGCCTATATTATTGCCATGTTTCTTGCTATTCAAACGTTTTATCTCCTATAAATGTTGTGAATGTGGCAAGATTAGCAGTGTAGTGGCAGCGTCCAACCCGACGTACCGACATCTATATAGTTTGTTATTTTTTTAAGGATAAAGCAGGCTTTTAAAATTGTGAATCAGAAAAGCAAATTCTTAGAGAAATGTGTAAAACAAATACAAAATTAAAACCACGACCTTTTTGTGAATAAAAATACAATAAGTTGATTTTCCACATCGTTACAGTCGTGGCTAGATTTAGTACTATTTAGGAAAGGAAAATTAGGAGTAAATTAATTTTTCCTTTCGAAAAGATTCTATTTGAAAATTTGATGTACTACAATGTATTCTAACGTAGGGTCGTGTGCTTAGATTTTCGAAATACTCAAAGTGGCGTAGTTGGAAATCTTTTGCGAGTGCAAATGTGTGTTGTAGAATTAAAATTAAAAAGGTATTTCCCAATAAATGTTAAATAGGCTTTAAAGGGGAACGTTATCGCTTAGCCCAGTCAGCAACGTTTTGACGGTTGCTATAATAGCCGGGTTCATCGTATTGGTGTCACCTTTACTATCTCTATTAGCACACCCTCAGTAGCTCAACCTTCACCCTCCCTCTCCTGCGATAGATATGACCACTATGGTGCCAGTATTTTACTAACGAAATAGTAATGCCGCACTCACCTGTATCCTAACCCTTCCCCTTAATACCTTTATAATTTTAATTTGAAATAGTATACTCTCCTTAATTTGAAACAGGAAGTAATAAATAATCGGTTGTTGTATAAAACTGAACAACTCTTCCTTATTGGAACAGAATATAGAGTAAGAAAATGGTACGATGTTTGTGTGCGTGAGAAGTGATGATTAAAAAGCGTTAGACAAAGAAACACCCAGGAAATACTAAACAGATCATGCAGACCCTAAGGTAACGTGCGGGCGTTACCTTGTAATGTTTCATATTAATAATTTTCCATATAGAATTAAATTGTTTTCAAGAAAATGGGATTCTGCTCAAGTGTCATAAATAAGATGGTGTACATCTTTCTACGTAATGGTCATTGCTTTGCATTACTCCAATATACCTTATGTTGTTTTGTGCTATACATAATTTTGGAAATAAAACAACATTTTTCTTGCCGCAAATGTTATTGGGTTTGTACAAGTAGGCCTACAGGCTGAGTATTTAAAAATACGAGACGCTATTTTCTCTCCAGATCGCTTTTCAAACATCTCAGTCTTTTCTTCAAATAATACTTTTGATTATTTTTCGTATTAAAAGTTATATTTTAATTTACAAAACTAACTTTGTATCAAACATTTCCGCAGAAGCACTTGGTTAATAAAGATTGTATTGACTAAAAGATGAATCCATTCGCGAAATACATTTGAACACGTGCTTTTACAATCTTTCTACCGCCTTTCTACAACAGACGCGCTATAGTGCTCAATGACCTGATCTACAACTTACTACGGCGAGATATAAAAGGAAAGTGGACAAGCAAGAATAGAAAGACCTACAATCGTGATCAGGTTCAAGTTCAAGGTCAACCACTGACTGCTATCTCGTTTCGCTTACTTCCTGGTCGTGATGTCACATCGACAACAGGGATAATTTTAAAGTTATCTGTGCAATTAGCTGTCCTACTATAGTATGCGCGCGTGTGTGCACGCGTAGTCGCGTCTATGAATAAAGAGCACTTTGTCATTGTCAGAAATAGTTTGTCATCAGCTCGGGCTGACACGACCCTTATTGATTTAAAAGAAACGGCGAGTTTGTTTAACTCCATTTCTACTCCGTTTTAATTCAGGGGTTTCAAAATGAATATAGCCGTCTTAAGTTTTGTATTTATTTCATATTTTCAGTATTAGACATGTTATATTCATACGCACATAAGATTCTTGTTTTAATTTTAAACCTTAATATTTCTATATTACATTTTTTAAATGTAACTGTGGACCATGCAATTTAATATTTAATCAAAGATTAGACTTTGTTTTTGCTATAATGTATGGATACAAGCAAAGACTTGCGTGTAATTTTATGAAGTAATTCTAGAGAATTCAGTAGGAACCTCGATTTCTTTGGTTTTCATATATTACTTAAAAAAAGGGATAAAAATGTCGGAAACTATAAATAGTTGTTAAAACCTGCTTTATTAATTGTCATACAAACATAACCTCACTTTACAAATACATAAAACATTTTATAAACTGACTCTTTCTGTAAACAGAGCACTATGTTACACTACACTACAATTTAGGTATATTACAAGGAGTACAGAGTATACTTGTAGGATAGGTTTGGTTAGCCAAATATTAGGTATCTTGTCTTAAGCTGAAATTAAGTAGTAGCCTCCATCTTTTTCGGTCATGCAACAACATGTTTAATGTAAGTTAGGCAACTTAGTTTTTTCTTACCAAGCCTATCGATTGGATACTTTGAATATATGTGTAAAGGAAGGTTATGTTTGTAAAAGGGTAAAAGTGAGGTTAGTTGGTGTAAAGTGAGGTTATGTTTGTACGTAGACAAAAGTGAGGGTATGTTTGTACATAGATAAAAGTGAAGCTAGTTTTTGTAAAATGAGGTTATGTTTGTATGTGAGTGAAAGTGAGGTTAGTTTGTGTTAAGTAAGGTTATGTTTACACGTAGGTAAAAGTAAGGTTAGTTTGTATAATGTGAAGTTGAGTTTATACATAGGTGAAAGTTAGGTTAGTTTGTGTAATTTGAAATCAAGTTTTTACATAGGTAAAAGTGAGGTTATATTTACAAATGTGTAAACATAAGGTTAGTTTGTTTAAAATGAGGTTATGTTTATAAATAGTTAAAAGTGAGGTTAGTTTATGAAATATGAGGTTATGTTTGTACATAGGTAAGAGTGGAGTTAGTTTTGTTAAAGTGAGGTTATGTATGTTTATAAATAGATAAAAGTGAGGTTAGTTTATGAAATGTGAGGTTATGTTTGTACATAGGTAAGAGTGGAGTTAGTTTTGTTAAAGTGAGGTTATGTTTTACATAGGTAAGAGTGGAGTTAGTTTTGTTAAAGTGAGGTTTTGTTTGTACATAGGTAAAAGTGAGGTTAGTCTGGATAAAGAACACATTCTTACATAGCTAAAATTGCAAACAAAATCGACCAAATATTTTTTTTAAAATAAGCAGTCTTTATTTAGTCATTGTATTTCTCCCAGTTCGAGATATTCGAATACAAACACTACAAAATATACTTGCGGCAATAAACTATGCATGCTGAAGAATACGGCCGATTTAAATTTACAATAGACTTGTAGCAGAGTTCACAGTGCATTAGCATTATGAATATATGTATCTGAGACGTACGATATCTCTGACAGTTTATTATGCACGTTCAACTGTCGTAAAAACAGCTGAGGAAATAAACCAATGTCATCCGTTCTTGTGTGTATCTTGTTTATTAGAGGTTGTATTATTTTGAAGGATGAGTTATTAATGTGAAATTAGAATTAGAAATAGGGGCATGAATGTCCCTAGATCGGAAGATGAGACAGAATGGTGGGCCACGTTGCTATAAGGGTCATGAATAGTGTTCTCATCGGCTCATCTCTATGTAGTGATTGGGTTTTGAAAAAATAATCTTGCCCCGAGAGCCAACAAATTACTCGACGGCCCCGATGGTTAGCCACTCGGAGCTCAGTTGGTGGCAGAACTCGGTCCTGATACTCTGGTATAATTTTTGATGCTAATTGACCAGAGGATCAATGTAGCACTTCTTTAGACCTGCCTTTATTCCTTCCACGCCAACCGTTCTTTCGATAGATGATCACCAAATGTCGCCGATAGAGAATAGGTATGTTTTTTCAAAATTTATAACGTAAGTTTATTAATGACTTGAAAAGGTCAACAAATTAACTGTAGGATTTAATAATCATATTAATATTAACGTTAATACGTTGTTGTATTTAAGAATCATTCTGACGAAATCGTAAATATGGGCTAGTGTTGAAGGTATGATTCCTCTTTGTAAGAGGGGGAGATGGGACAGTGTTGAAGGTATGATTCCTCTTTGTAAGAGGGGGGGATGGGACAGTGTTGAAGGTATGATTCCTCTTTGTAAGAGGGGGATGGGACAGTGTTGAAGGTATGATTCCTCTTTGTAAGAGGGGGGATGGGACAGTGTTGAAGGTATGATTCCTCTTTGTAAGAGGGGGATGGGACAGTGTTGAAGGTATGATTCCTCTTTGTAAGAGGGGGAGATGGGACAGTGTTGAAGGTATGATTCCTCTTTGTAAGAGGGGGGATGGGACAGTGTTGAAGGTATGATTCCTCTTTGTAAGAGGGAGGATGGGGCAGTGTTGAAGGTATGATTCCTCTTTGTAAGAGGGGGGATGGGACAGTGTTGAAGGTATGATTCCTCTTTGTAAGAGGGGGGATGGGACAGTGTTGAAGGTATGATTCCTCTTTGTAAGAGGGGGAGATGGGACAGTGTTGAAGGTATGATTCCTCTTTGTAAGAGGGAGGATGGGGCAGTGTTGAAGGTATGATTCCTCTTTGTAGGAGGTGGGATAGTGTTGAAGGTATGATTCCTCTTTGTAGGAGGGAGGCTGGGACAGTGTTGAAGGTATGATTCCTCTTTGTAAGAGGGGGGGATGGGACAGTGTTGAAGGTATGATTCCTCTTTGTAGAAGGTGGGATAGTGTTGAAGGTATGATTCCTCTTTGTAAGAGAGGGTGAGGTGGGGGAGAATTAGAGTTATGGCTTGAGTAGCTAGGACAGTTTCCAAGTCTCTAGAACAGGGGAGAGTCGTGGTGTGCAGAAGAGGATAGATTCCTGAAATAGAAATGGGCGAATGACATAGTATCAGTGTCACTACTTGATAGGCCTACACTTGTTAGTTAAGATAACACTTAAAACTGTATAACTTTAATGGAAGAAGGCCAACAAGTGTAAGCAAATCTGAACGTTGTGACGTGACACGATTTCGCTCTCTCTCTCTTTCTATCCCCTTTCTTAGAAGATGCAACGAAAATTGTAAATAAATTGAACTAGATTCCTGTTCTCTAGAAGTTTATGCCTGTTCTCTCTCAGCTGTGGCAATAACTCGTCCCGTCCACGTTCGGTGGACATCGGCCAATTCGAGATGCCAAATATTGCCTGTTTTTTGTTAAAACCTTAAGCCTCCAAAATGTTTTACGGTGGATGTAAAACCCTCTGTAAAAGCTACAAGATGCAGGTCACAATGTGTTCAATAGGTATTTTTCTAGAACTGTAAAGATTAAAATTGTTTTTTGAAAAAATATTTTAGTAGTGTTGTTTTAAAGCAGTAATGGTTTTAAAATTTGTTCAGCCTTTAATAATGTACGCATTTACAATTTCTTCGCTTTTCAATTCAAGGCAATTACTCTATTGTGTACTTATGGGACAAAGACTCTATTGTGTTACTTGGAAGAAACTTAATTGGTTAACAATTATTAACTGCAAAAACAATACGTTTTAAATGGTTTACTGATCAAACCGTAACATTAATAATAAATTTAGCAAAACCCAATAAAACGTACAATTATCTGGTTGTACATCTTTTTGAACAAACTCTTATATATTAGCTCAACTTCGCAAATTTCTCAGCAGACGCGTTTTGCACTTAGTACATTATCAACGTTGCAAGTCAATGGACTAGACTGTCAGCTCTGGTGTGACGTTATTGTGAATCTATCGTGTTTTGATGTTCTGTAAAAAAACTCAGGTATTATTTTATAATATATAAAATATATTTTATATTTTATAATATATAATATAGTATATTTTATAATATTTTATATATATTATATATATATATATATATATATATATATATATATACGAGTTTTAATGACAGGGTCATCATTTTCACGGAATACAACTACAAAATTATAAAATTTAAATTGTAGACCTTTTAGTTTTTTTTATTAATTTTTTAAGTTTTATAATTTTTTTAATAGTCTACTAAACCCTACTGAATAATAATAAATTCAACATAAATTCAGAGTATATATATTGTATTTCTTTAATACATTTTCAATAACAATTTTATAAATGCAAGAGATAAAATTTAAATTACAATTTACACATTTTTTTTATAACAATTATATTTTTTCAATAATTATTTATTGGTAACGTTTAGTGGTGACCTGAACAAATAATAACAATTATTCTTCATTGCATTCGACAAAACTGGATTCTACGAAAGTTTATTTCGCCTTTCTTTGTTCTGGATACGTTTTGACTACACAGCACCGTTGTTTCTTTGTTCTGGATACGTTCTGACTACACGGCACCGTCGTTTCTTTGTTCTGGATAGGTTCTGACTACACAGCACCGTTGTTTCTTTGTTCTAGATACGTTCTGACTACACAGTACCGTTGTTTCTTTGTTCTGGATACGTTCTGACTACACAGCACCGTTGTTTCTTTGTTCTGGATACGTTCTGACTACACAGTACCGTTGTTTCTTTGTTCTGGATACGTTCTGACTACACAGCACCGTTGTTTCTTTGTTCTGGATACGTTCTGACTACACAGCACCGTTGTTTCTTTGTTCTGGATACGTTCTGACTACACAGCACCGTTGTTTCTTTGTTCTGGATACGTTCTGACTACACAGCACCGTTGTTTCTTTGTTCTGGATACGTTCTGACTACACAGCACCGTTGTTTCTTTGTTCTGGATACGTTCTGACTACACAGCACCGTTGTTTCTTTGTTCTGGATACGTTCTGACTACACAGCACCGTTGTTTCTTTGTTCTGGATACGTTCTGACTACACAGCACCGTTGTTTCTTTGTTCTGGATACGTTCTGACTACACAGCACCGTTGTTTCTTTGTTCTGGATACGTTCTGACTACACAGCACCGTTGTTTCTTTGTTCTGGATACGTTCTGACTACACAGCACCGTTGTTTCTTTGTTCTGGATACGTTCTGACTACACAGCACCGTTGTTTCTTTGTTCTGGATACGTTCTGACTACACAGCACCGTTGTTTCTTTGTTCTGGATACGTTCTGACTACACAGCACCGTTGTTTCTTTGTTCTGGATACGTTCTGACTACACAGCACCGTTGTTTCTTTGTTTTGGATACGTTCTGACTACACAGCACCGTTGTTTCTTTGTTCTGGATACGTTCTGACTACACAGCACCGTTGTTTCTTTGTTCTGGATACGTTCTGACTACACAGCACCGTTGTTTCTTTGTTCTGGATACGTTCTGACTACACAGCACCGTTGTTTCTTTGTTCTGGATACGTTCTGACTACACAGCACCGTTGTTTCTTTGTTTTGGATACGTTCTGACTACACAGCACCGTTGTTTCTTTGTTCTGGATACGTTCTGACTACACAGCACCGTTGTTTCTTTGTTCTGGATACGTTCTGACTACACAGCACCGTTGTTTCTTTGTTCTGGATACGTTCTGACTACACAGCACCGTTGTTTCTTTGTTCTGGATTAGGGATGGGCTGATTCCTAAAATTTTCGATTCCGATTCCGATTCCGATTCTAAAATTTTCCATTCGATTCTCGATTCTCGATTCTTTCAAGTTATATTAGCGTACATTCTAGTTCTCTAATAATTAATTTAGTTAACATCTTGGTCATATGGCAAAACCTTTTAAAAGTTCTGTTTTAATGTAATAGGCTACACAAAACCTTCAACCTTATCAATAGGAATTTTTAAAAGCATAAAAACATATCAGATGAAAGTAATGACTTATTTTAAAGTTAACAATGTGAACTTTACTTAATTTATGATGTTTGAAAAAATACCTAAACCTATTTACATTGTCTCTCAAAACAAAACAAAAATTAAAAACAAACAAACAACATAAAAAGTAAAAAATTAATACAAATAGGATAGTTTTTAAAATTTAAAAGTCTGGCAGGTAATGTACATTTCTGTTCAAAAACACAAGCATTTGAACACGTTGTGGGTCAAGCTAGTTTCATCGCTAGTCACATATAGCTCCTGAAGTTGAGAAAGGTTTTTCAGTAAACACTGTCGCGAGTGGACAGACAGGTATTTTATTGCCATAGCATTTAAATGAGGGTATTTGGCACTTTGTACTGCCAAATACTTTCCAACATCACAATCTGGACTGGCTAATGGTTCCCCCAGATAATTGTTTACTTCTTCTTCTACTGTCAATTCCCCTGGGGTACCTTCTTCCTCAACATTCTGGATTAGTGAGGCATACCTTCTCCACATCTGGTGGGACCTTTTATCTGCAGGTGTCTGGAACAAGTGCAACTGATTCAGGCCTATTTTGTATTTATTCCTCAATCCCAGTTGATTTTTAACCGACTATCACTTATAGGTCCTGTGTCTGAGGATAAAGTTTCTTCAAGTATAGATCTTTTTTGTTGATAAATTTGGGCAAAATGAATGTTGTTTAATTGCTTTTTCATATTTGATATATTATGTGGTTTTCCACCGTCAGTTTCTGTTAACTGTCATCGAATTGACGCGACGGCCAGTACCCTGAACCGAATACCGTCTATAGTAAAATTTATTGAGGTTAAGTTTCGGAGGAATAATACGGTGTTTCTGTTATCCGTCTATTCGCTCAACCATCATGGCCACGGTTAATCGAGTTTTTACTGTACTTTTTTTGTGTTTTGTTCTGACATCTATAAATCAGTGGCAGTAAGACACGTGGGGGGGGGGGGGGAGAGAGAGAGAGAGAGTATCGAACCCACTCTAGTGAGAGAGAGAGAGAGAGGACCGCTGTCAAACGACCAGAAATGGTTACGATCTTGATTGCTGTTGCTTCATAAATAATAATATTTTCGTTTACTTTAATCATTTAATTCATTGATATCAACCAATACATAAATAAGATATAGTTGGTAATTAATTATTTTTCTAATAAATTACTCCACACACATATTTTAATAGTTAACAAAATAGGAATCGGAATCGACACTTTTATGATGAAGAATCGAGTATCGACGATTCCTCGATGCCACCTAGAATCGACGATTCCTGGAATCGAGAATCGGAATCGGCCCATCCCTATTCTGGATACGTTCTGACTACACAGTACCGTTGTTTCTTTGGTTCTAACCAAACACGGTTTTATTAATTATGATGTACAAGCCATCATAAATCATACAGACTTTAAGGGCACGACGGAATCCAAATCAAATTTCAAACCATTGTAAACTGTATAACAGTGTATTCAGTTATGGTAGAACAAAATGTACAGCTCTTAAAAGTTGCATTTTATAATTACAAAGTTAATAAGAAAAAGTAATTAATACACTTGAAACCCTATTAAAAGTACAGTGAAGTTTTTATTACACATTATAAAAATTATTATCTTGTGACGTTGCAAATAGCTGATTGTTTTGCTTACTAATAGAACATTTCTAGGAATGTAGTAAACCCTATGTTTACCATTCCTAAAGGAACTTCTTGGAATTTTAATAAAATTGCACCACTTTAAACAACAATGTGCAGATTCTATGGGTGCTTATTAATCGTAAAAGGAAAATAAATTTTACTAAAATAAAAAATCGGTTGTCAAGCGTGAGTCAAGAAAAAATGATTTATTAAAAATTTGGCCAAATTTTTAATAAATTAGGTTTCTTTTTGACTCACGCATCAATCGAGTTTTTATTTAACAAAATTTTGTGAGTGGACACTTCATCAAATTTTACTATAAATATTAACAAACTAAAATATTAACGAACACATTTTGGACGTGCTTTAACAAACTGTAGTTAAACAATAATGCTCAATTAATTAAGTTGTGTTTTTATAACTGTAGAATCGTGTTACAACTTTGTAAAACATAAGAAACAAATAGCCTAATCTATAAAAACCCACAAGTTATGGGATTGCTTTTACATATATTACTCAAAAATACACTCGAAAAAAAGAAAGTGATTTTATGTAAATCATAAATAATGATTAGCATCTAGGAAAGCAACCTATTACAATAGCAATATTCGAAACAACCCCAATATCACAAGAATAATAAAAAATAATTAATAATAAGAGTTACTTAAGATTAAATCTTTATGTAGGCTACATTTCGATGACCATGTTTACCTCAATAGAGGGTCTTATTACAAAATTACAATCTAGAGCACAATAAATTACAAACTAGAGTGACGTCAAGTCTGTCAAATTAAGTAGATCAGGTATTAGGGTTGTTTTCAATATTTTTATTGTAATATATTGTACCACTGTGTTGTTGATATTGTAAGCCTAATTTAGTTTTATAAACACTCATTACCTTAAAACAGGAATTTCCTCACTATTTCATACGATATTACTATACGAGTATCGGATTATAATAGTCAGTCACAGAAGGATCGGGTTTCGTGGCCCCCGAGGTTATGCAGCATCTGTCACCGACAATGGCTGCGGGTCAGGGCTTTTAGTAAGGGCTGGATGTATGAGGGGCATCTGCATGGCAGGACGAGGCGGTTAAAGAAGTAATTAAGTTTGTTGGTGTATTCTAAACGATTGCTGAAGCGAAGAAGTTGCTTGCGTCCGTCTGCTATTGGGTACCAGCTTACTTAAGGGTTAGGGCGAAATAAGATGTGAAAATTTGCATTTTTTAGTGTTTTATGTGTTGCTAAAGGGAAATATGTTTTTAAATGTAAGGTAAGTAGCCGGATGCTTCATTGTTAGCATTAGCATTATTTATTGCCAAACCTATCGTAACTGAGTATTTTTTTTGCTACATTTATAAATGGACCACAGGAGTGGCCAACTAGCGGCACGCGACCTAGCTTTAATGCGGCCCCAGACGAATGTTAAGACCATTGATTTAATAATAAATGTAAAAGTAAAAATATAGGTTGGTAAAGGTTATAGGATATAGATTGAACACGGCTCTTACCCCCAGGAGCTCAGTGACTTGCAGAGTGACCCAAGAGTCGAGTGCCTGAGGGGAAACATCCTAAAATGTACATGTCTTCGGTAGGAAAATAGTTTCATTGTTTAGAAGCTTATACATGTTCTCTTTACGGGTGGACCTTTTCAAAAGTGAAATTTTTATAGTCAACTCTCCGCGACAGACCATCTGACTCCCATCATTTGAACAACCGCAACAGACTCACCACCTTCGTGATCTGTTGCATCCCCTTCAATTCAGATTGATTTCGAAGAACTGTTAAACGATTTTACCCTCCACACTGATCTCATAAAGGTATATACATAACTGATCTCACACATACATATAGGTGATTTTAAATTTAAATAAATTAGTGTTTTTGACAATACTGTGCTCTGATAAGCGTAAAAACAAGATTAAATAATACTAAACATTTAATACTATGCTTATTTCGATTCTTTGTACGTTGAGTTTGATGTTAATTGTATATGAACATTTTTGCGTAACGTTTATTGATTCATATTATTTGTTATACGACGCATAATATGCGATACATGTATTGCCTACATTTAGTTTATTGATGTATGTGTGAAATTAGTTTAGCAGTCCTTGTCATCACTGAAAAATTGAAGTGCCCTTTAGGGTTAAGAAGTTGGTCATCCCTGTACTAAGAATAGTACGGTTTATAAAGAGATAGTCAGCTAGTGCAGTTTTTGAGGTTATGTCTATATTTGCTCGAAATCTAACTATTGTTGATGGTTTGCGACATTTGACACTACTATCTTCTTGTTACTAATGTATTTTTTAAAAACTAAAAAAGTTGAAGTTAGATCAATAACAAGTTATTACAATTACAATAACAAAAGACAAATAGTAAGATATAGGCGTATGCTATTCTCTAAGCTCGTGTTCTATCTATGCTTCATTTGTGTTGGGAAGATTTCTTTTTTCTCACGTGTATTATTCCATCTCGGAAAATCCTTCAGACATAGTTGTAACATTCTGTATTCTGTATGTTCAGAAATAATTTTTACATCCCACATATATATCACTTCGTCGTTTCGTATGGTGTTTCTAGTGTTTTATTTGAAATTCGACTGTGTTTCAGTTTCAGTCACTTCTGTCATCTCTGTTCTCACTTTTACCTTGTATGACACTTTTACAAAATATTATTTTGTCTCACCATAGTTGTTTCATTTATTTAAAGATTTGCTATTTTTTTTTTTTTGCTTGTTGACAAGGGACTTCTGTTGTATTTTTTTGTTCTAATCTATCCTGTATGATGTTCAACACTTGCCCTGAAACAGCATTTTACTGACATTCTTAGATACCACCAATGTTTTGTCTGTCTCGATATGTTATCATATTGTAGTAATGCTTCAACAATTATCCAGGACGCTGAGTCACGTATTTAAATTTTTCAAGTTAGAGTTTTACTGTTTATAAACATTTGCAAATAAGTCATTTTCAAACATTGGCTGCATTGTGTATTTATATTACGATGCACGTAACAAAAAAAAATTATGTAGACAAACATTCTTTGGCCTGGTCGAAAATCCTCGGTGTTTTAGGCGACGATAGCTTAAAACCTTTAATACCTTTCGTATTAAAAACAGTTAAAAACAAATAAAAAATTATTTTTAAAGTAAACAAATGCAACCGTCTAATCCATGATATTGATTCTAGAAAATTACGAATAACATTTACAGCGTTCATATCTCTTTCTGGACAGGGTATGTACCAAGACATACTGCACGTGTAAAGTTTGTTTATCTAATGTACCTATACGCCGTATCACTGCATAGGTTTAGTAGTGTGGACTTTATGCTTCACCAGCAGTAAAATCACCGCCTAGAACAATGCCGTTCTCTCTGTGCGCTACATCTGTGGTTTTATAAATATACAAACGCCTTGCGATTCGGCCGCCGCATCGGTGTTTTTCCATGACGTAGTGAGTGAGTTTGCTCGCTAGTTGGCCGCGACGCGTCAGCGATATTTTACTGCTCGTTTCTTTCTCTGGAAAAGTCCTAAAGTTACTGGAAAAGAGAGGAGGGTCGAATTGTTTATCGAGAAAATAAGTTTAAAAATACTTGCTATTATAAAAGTTTAAGAAATATTTTAATATTGTTGTCTTAATTTAATCCCTTCTATAAGGTCACACTCTCCCTAAAAATATGTCCTGTTCAAATTTTCAATCGTTATTCAAATACTTTTTATTCATCCACTCAAGTTCAAATACATTATTTTAAAGTTGTAGTGGTTGATAATTGATGTAATACAGTCTTTCAAATATTAATTCATTAATTACATTTAATGAAATGATTTTATTTTTATTTGGGAGAAAAACTTTACCCAAAAGGGGCAAGGTAGTGAAGTTATTTCGTCCTATTTAGCTTAAAATAAGTGATAACATATGATTTCATAAAACAGCTGATTTTATGTTATACGTTATGTGGTAGAATTATTGATGTTTATTAATTGTTGATTTTTTCCTCCCATTTTTATTAAAATAAATAAATGGTAACATATGATTACATAAAACAGCTGATTTTATGTTATGGTTATATGTGGAAAACAGCTGTTTTAATGCATAGGTTATGTTATTTTCTTTATATTACTTGTAATTATTTAATAAAAAGTAACTAAAATAATATTTTTCAATGTTGGTAGAAAATTACTTTAACAAAATTTTGTTTATATTATTTGTTATAGATACAATTCTATTAAAAATATAACATTTTAAATCTATTTATAACCAATTATGTAACACATTTTATGGAATATATGTTCTTAAATACTTTTTTAATTTAAAAAAATGTTCAACATTATAAGGGAAAATGTTGATCTAATTAATTTAGAACGCTTATAATTAAGACAACTTTATTCACATACGCATTTTAATGACTTATGTTATCATCATCAGTGAAACTACTACACAATGACAACTATCGTGTTAGTTGCATTATGATTATGTAGTATTGGGAAAGATGGTGATGGCACAAGTGATTAGATCGTGATGTGATATAGAGTGTTTATAATTGTTACAGTGGTTTAATGACTACCTTAACTCACAAGCTAGCTGGAATAGTAATTATAAATTTGAAAAGTATTACTAAGCAAAACAAACAATTTTGGGAGCAATTTATTTTAAAAAATATTAATAAAGTAAACACTAACACAAAATAAATAAGGAAAGTAAAATTATCATATTATTTTATATAAGATATATTTTACGTTACATTCTGTCATAAATTAATACACGAAAAAGAGATAATACGAACGGTTCGAATAGTAAAATACAATGAGGTAGAAATTCGACAAGTGCTTACATTTTTAAACTCTTAAACATGACTTTTGAAATACATTTAATTAGTTGCAGTATGTAAAGTAGCAAATATAGAAATCAATAATATTAAATTTGTATACTATAGAAACATTTCTAAGGTCTGTTTCTGTACATTTTTACTATATACACTTTTAATAATACTTTGAGAAACATAAATACCATTTGTACTTAAATTTAATACACTCACTTTGTCCTTGTATTCTTAGATTTTAACGTTTAGTTGCGTATAAATGAGCGAGTATTTCAAAATGTTACACATTTAAAAGATTATGTAGATGATATAAGACATAGTCATTTTATATATGCTAATCCAATAAATTTAGATGGTAGCAACACAAAATAGTTTTTATGGACTCATACTCAAAGTGGGCCTAATTTCTTTTAAATTTTCCCCTCAATTCAGGCCCACTTTATTTTAAGTTGGGTCCTACCTTTCCTTAGAGGAGGGCGATAGTGTATAATACATATAATATTCTCAAAATGTAAATCATATTTTTTATGATATGCTATATTATAGTAAAGTACAAAATTTTCGTTTTTTACCCCTACTTTATTGTGAAGAAGTACTAAAATAACAATAATGATGATCATGTAATAATAATAATAAAACAAAAGCAACAACACGATATTAACAAAACAACAAAAGCAACAATAATAAAACAACAACAACAATAATAATAATAACATAATAATATTAACAACAACAACAACAAAAATAATATTAATAATTAAAACAATGGGAACAAGCAGTATCGACAAAGCAATATTAATATAAATAATAATGACAGTAATCATATCAACAACAGCAATATAAAATTAACAATAATAATAATTATAATAATAAAACCAAGCAACAATAATATAATATTGTCAACTGTAAAATACAATCTTTTTCCGTAACAAAATACATTATAATGGTTTAATATATAAACCATTAAATTCACAAGCCAAGTAAAGGCAACCATTTTCAGGCCTCGTAAAACCGTTACGAAAATTAACATTACTTGTCTATCTTTAATGCATTATTCATGCTTTGAATAATCAATATTTATAATAACAAATTAGCTAAATTCTAATTTTAAAAATCTGGATTGAAATCAAGTTGTCTATTTTACGATATTTGTAGGATAACACTGATACTATCTCTCTCCCTTCTCCTCCCCCCTCTTTCATTCCATGTCTCCTCTACTTATCTGTATCTCAGGCTTACAACAATAGGCTTTCCGCTAAAGATTTTGCACAACGGCAATTGGAGTAATAAAACCGGGAGGAAGGGATTGCTTATGAAATCACAGCGATAGGAAATTTCCACTGCCATCGCTAAGGTAATGATGTAGGACTTCCGGTGCTGCACTTCGCTGTATCAGCGACAGTGTGGCCGCAGTTTACGTTGGCTTTTTATTTCTGTAAATTATTCGAATGACGTTTGTATGTTTGCTATTGTTGCCCAACAGGAAAACAAAATATTCTTTCATAAGAAAAAACTCTTAGTTAAGGAATAAAATATATGGAAGAAGTATGCCTACTTGTATCATGATTTAACCGAGAAAGAAACTTAAAATGGAGTTAAATGTTTAAAACGACGACAGTTGTTGGGAGAATTGTTTAAAAAGGTTATCCCTGATTGTTCTAATGATTTCTAAATTAAAAAGTAAAGGTATTATAACAAAAAAAGTGTTTTGACGTCGACAAATACGGAGTATTTTATTGTTTATAATGGACGTCGACAAATACGGAGTATTTTATTGTTTAATATGGACGTCGACAAATACGGAGTATTTTATTGTTTATTATGGACGTCGACAAATACGGAGTATTTTATTGTTTATTATGGTCGTCGTCAAATACGGAGTATTTTATTGTTTATTATGGACGTCGACAAATACGGAGTATTTTATTGTTTATTATGGACGTCGACAAATACGGAGTATTTTATTGTTTATTATGGACGTCGACAAATACGGAGTATTTTATTGTTTATTATGGACGTCGACAAATACGGAGTATTTTATTGTTTATTATGGTCGTCGACAAATTCGGAGTATTTTATTGTTAATTATGGACGTCGACAAATACGGAGTATTTTATTGTTTATTATGGACGTCGACAAATACGGAGTATTTTATTGTTTATTTTGGACGTCGACAAATACGGAGTATTTTATTGTTTATTATGGACGTCGACAAATACGGAGTATTTTATTGTTTATTTTGGACGTCGACAAATACGGAGTATTTTATTGTTTATTATGGACGTCGACAAATACGGAGTATTTTATTGTTTATTTTGGACGTCGACAAATACGGAGTATTTTATTGTTTATTATGGACGTCGACAAATACGGAGTATTTTATTGTTTATTATGGACGTCGACAAATACGGAGTATTTTATTGTTTATTATGGACGTCGACAAATACGGAGTATTTTATTGTTTATTATGGACGTCGACAAATACGGAGTATTTTATTGTTTATTTTGGACGTCGACAAATACGGAGTATTTTATTGTTTATTATGGACGTCGACAAATACGGAGTATTTTATTGTTTATTATGGACGTCGACAAATACGGAGTATTTTATTGTTTATTATGGTCGTCGACAAATACGGAGTATTTTATTGTTTATTATGGACGTCGACAAATACGGAGTATTTTATTGTTTATTATGGACGTCGACAAATACGGAGTATTTTATTGTTTATTATGGACGTCGACAAATACGGAGTATTTTATTGTTTATTATGGACGTCGACAAATACGGAGTATTTTATTGTTTATTATGGACGTCGACAAATACGGAGTATTTTATTGTTTATTATGGACGTCGACAAATACGGAGTATTTTATTGTTTATTATGGACGTCGACAAATACGGAGTATTTTATTGTTTATTATGGTCGTGGGTTTTAGTCTCCATGATTAACATTTACATCTATAAAAAAAACTCTAAGCTGAGATATTGATTACGTATTGTGATTGAAAACATTTTGTTTCAGTACGATTTAAAAAAATGTATTTAAATTTTAAGTTCGGAAAGTTGTTATTATTTTCATTTCAAACGTAAATGTTGGTAAACACAACAAATAAAATGTTCGACCACTTTTGGACGAAAATACCATCTTCCAATATTTACCATAAAAAATTTCTTGTAACCCAGAAACTCCATACTAGGACAAACTTAATGAAGTAAACCCAGTTTAGATAGGATTTACAGTCTTCCATCGGGTAAATAAGTTACTACATTAATCTGAATAGTTATGACCGAAAGCATAAAGTTCTGTCATAAATATTCGATCTATAGTTTAGAAAAGGCAATAACGTGGGCCATAAAGGTTGCATTGTTTCAACCTACTCGAAAATATACCTGTAGTCATTTGTTTTTATCTTTTCAACTCTTGTATCAATCTAACCTTAGACAGAAGTAAGATTTCACAAAACGTTTTTCAATGTGAAGTGATATAATAACATATAAAGAATTCTTTTAGAATATTTCTCACATGTTTCATAAAAACAAGTAATGCAAACTATAATGTTCTAAAGTCAATTCCTTCTTGGGTCAACAAAGGAAAAATTTATTTTAGTTACTTTTTATCAAATAATTACACATAATATAAATAAAATAACATAATATATGAGTTAATACAGCTGTTCTACTACATATACCTATAAACATAAAATTTGCTATTTTATGAAATATGTTACCACTTATTCAAAGTCAAATGGACGAAATAACAATAATGCATACCTTGCCCCTTTTTCTCCCACATGAAACTATTAATTCGCTAAATTTAATTATTAATTAATAATTGAAAAAACTTTATTATCATCAATTGTCCCCTACATGTTTAAAAAAATGTATTTTTGTACTTGAGTGAATGAATAAAATTATTTAATTAACGATTGAAAATTTGACACAAGATATATACATGTATATAGGGAGAGTGTGGAATAATAGAAGGAAATGAATAAATTTAAATATCATATAACACTAAATAAGTTTTAATTTTTTAATTTAAAATAATTACTATAAGGAGAGCATAAATGTCTCTTTTACAAAACTCGCCTCCTGCTCAAGTTAACAAGTATTGGGTTGGGTTTTTGAATTAACAGATATTTCAAAGAAACTTTAATAAAAACTCGTAATAAAAACATCGAAAACTCAAAACTGAATTATTGTGTTTGAATTTGTATAACTAGCGTGCAGATACAGTCAGTGAAGAGAAACGACCTTGAAGAGTTATGTGGCATTAAATCCTGGAAGACAGTTAGCTAGCGCGTGTGGGCGAGGGTTTCACAATCTACTTCCCTATTAAAGCGTTAACAATTGGGAAACTCTTAAGGCTGTTGTCAAAATTGCAGTTGTATGCAATTCTAGTACGTAGCCTGTACTAATTACGGGTTGTTGAAATATAATTATTTATATGTAACTTAGTTATTAATAATTATCACTAATTAATGCATCCGTCATGTCATGCAACCAATGTTGTCTTTGGGGAACGATAACATATTCATATAAAACAAAAAAAAAATTAAGTCAATTCCTACTTAGGTCAACTGAGAAAAATTTTATTTTATTAATTTTTTTATTAAATAATTGCAATTAGTATAAATAAAGTAACATAACCTAGGCGTTAAAACAGCTGTTCTACCAAATAATCTATAACAAAATCAGCTGTTTTATGAAATGATATCACTTATTTTAAGCCAAATGGGACGAAACAACTATATTGCATACCTTGTCCATTTATGAAAAGTTTGTTACCCATACAACAGTAAAATTATTCATTAAATATAATTAATGAATTAATTTTTGAAAAAAACATCTTAATATCATCTATTACCATTAGAAGCTATGAAAAAAAATATTTGAAGGAGGTTGGATTAATGAAAAATATTTTATTAAAGATTGATTATTTGAAAGTATATATATATATATATATATATATATATATATATATATATATATATATATATATATATATATTAAATATGGTGATATGTTTTCTTGTAATATAGTTAATAAATTAAAAATATTTCAAAAACAAGAATACATTTAATGAATATATTTATTCAAAGCTTTTCGCCGATAAAATAGTACCAGCATCTTCAGGGAAATAATTATCTAATAAAATATTTTTACAAAATTAAATCATGTGTATTTTATCGGCGAAAAGCATTGAATAAATATATTCATTAAAAGTATTCTTGTTTTTGAAATTATTTTAATTTATTATTATATATATATATATATATATATATATATATATATACCTCTCTCTCTCTCTCTCTCTCTCTCTCTCTCTCTCTCTCTATATATATATATATATATATATATATATATATATATTAAACTTTGCAACACTAATTTCTTGGTTTCACGTATCACTTACACTATACTGTACTTAAACAAGAATCTTACTTTGTAAGATACATAAAGGGAATCTATGAACTATAAGGTATTGAGTAAACAAGGTTCCATATTTTAGTTTAAATTAAATAACATATGATTTCAAACAACAGCTGATTTTATGTTATATGTTGTAAAACAGCTATTTCCACATATAGGTTATGTCGCTTTATTTGTTGTATATTACTGAGTTAAAATATTATTATTCAATACTTATTATTTAATATTAATTAAATATTAAATTAATTAGTATTAATTTATCACTTAATAAATATAAAAGCAATTACGAACACAGAGGTGTAATTAAAATTAATAAACTATTATAAAACCTCAGCTACAAGCTAGACAACGGCTATGTACATTTAGTATATACCACATATAAACACTATTAGAATTACGAGAAGGTTGATTCCAGTTAAGTGTTTATATTTGCTTATTAATTAAGTAAATAAATATAATAATTTATATTATTATGGATTCTAATACAGTTTTTCCATATAATGATAATGAGTTATATATTTTATTCCAGTTTTCGAAATAAACATTTTCTTAGTCGCGTCTCAAACTCTTTAAGATCTTGTTGTTTTATTTAAATTCATTAATAAATACAATTTTTATTGAGTAAATTTTTCAACATCTAATAAAGGTCTTCTAACTACATTAACTGTTAACTTTTCACAAAATGGGTAAGGTATACAATGCAGCTATTTCGTCCCATTTGGCTTAAAATAAGTGATAACATATGATTTCATAAAACAGCTGATTTTATGTTGTAGGTTATGTGGTAAAACAGCTGTTTGACACAGGTTATGTTGCTTTACTTACATTAATTGTAATTAATTAATAAACAATTACTAGAATACCATTGTTTCTGTTGTTCTAAGTAGGAATTAACTTAAAAAAATTAGTGATATGACTTTTATAAATAAAAACTCAGTTACAATATTTAAACCGAATTTGTTTTTAATGTACACTATTATTGATCTCGAGCTCTGGTTAATAACTCTGGTTTCACATCTGCCCTAATCGTTTAACAGTATGTTCCCAATCACATTTGTTTTCGGTACGGGAAGTATATTTATAGATTATTGGCAATAACACGCAAACAACTGCAATCGCACAGATAAAAAGAGACACGATTCTATTTGCATGCATCTCGTATTATCTATAAGGGGCAATAAATTGTGGACGCCTAAATTCTGCTTTGGAAGTTTACAACCTATAAAAGTGGTTTTACGGTTACTCTGCCCACTTGGAGTATTTTTAAACAATCGCAACGGGCTAGCTGATCTGAAGCAACAAGCAAAAAATTATTTTGCCATTGATAAAACTAGCGGTGGCTGATAAATTAGTGATGAGATTTTAAACAAATCATATAAACATCAAATTTTTAAAGTCAATACCTACTTAGGTAAAAAAAAAACAGTCAAGTGACTTTTTAATTAATAATTACATTTAATATAAATAAAGTAGCATAACCTATGCAACTTAAAACCGCAATAATTCTACCACATAACGTGTAACATAAAATCAGCAGTTTTATGAAATCATATGTTATCACTTATTTTAAGCCTAATAAGACGAAATTTCTATATTGTGAAAAGATTTTCTCCCATATAAAACTAAAATTATTCCAATTAATATAATTAATGTTTGAAACAAACTACAAGTTTAAAAAAATGTATTTGAAATTGAGTGGATGAATAAAAAGTATTTTTATTAACAATTGAGAATTTGAGCAAGATATATAAATATACTTATATAAAAATTAAACTGGTAATGTATTATTACAGTACAAAACTCGTTGACTGGTTAGTAAGTGAAACTATCTTGGCATTAAAATATGTAAAAAATAGTTGTGCACGATTTTGATAGTTTATTCATCCAAAAATTCGAAACAATTTATTGTGAACGGCTTATGATTCCTAAAGAGGTTTTCGTTCTCCTTTAGACAATTCTAAGGAAATATTTTACAGTATAAAAAGAAATGTTTACAATACGGAAAATGTTTTAGAGCGAAAAGGATTTCATTATTTTATATTTATACTTTTATTTACTGCGTTATATATTTAACGAAGCGGTTTGTAAATTGTCTTAAATTTTAAAAAGATTTGAGCAATAGGTTTTCTTGATGTTAAAAATTGAAGTTAGGGCTGTTTCGTTTTAAAAGAAAAGCAGGAAAACTGTTAAATTAGTTACCAAACGTTTTTAAAGCATTTTATTACTTTCCCGCAAATCACAATTTTGAACAAAGTATAGTCTATTGCACTTTTTCACAGTTTACAGAAAGCAAATTTATGTTTCAAAGTCTCTAGAATTAGTTACTTATTACAATATATTTTCATACACATTGTTAACGGTTTTTTCATACTAAAGTCACATACTGTGCTCCTCCTTAAACCGTACAGTAGAGTCTTGACTATCCGAGCCCCGAATAATCGAGTTCTATATTAACCGAGGCAGTACAAAAATATACAGTAGTTGTATACAACTGTATACAACAATGTAAAAATACGTTTTCAATATATGTCTTTTATTTTTATTTTATACTTATCCGTACTTCATTTTTTCATTTGATAAAACAGTCGATGCTTTCTCCCACGTCTTCAACCACGTTTTCGTTCAATTTACCATACGTTTCGCTCTCGACTTTCGATAAAATCCGTATTATCCGCTTTTCGATTATCCGAGGTACAATAGGTCCATTTTTCGTCGGATAGTGAAGGTCTTTTTGTATTTAGAGAATACATTTGTGTTTTCATGACAATCGGCCAGTATCGTTGTAGTGAAGGTAGGAATGGGTTGTGGATAAAAGTGGAATGGTGATGAAACTCCCTGATACAGGAGATAGGAGAGATATTGAGGCATGGTGTAGAAAGAGGCAAACCTGAAGTACTCTCTACGGGGGACAAGAGATGTGCATATTTTTTACTTGGAAAAGGAAGCTTAGACCAAGAATAGTCAAGCAAAGTTTGAATAGATTAAGGTACGAACATAGTTGTACCCTGGTACAGGTAATTCCCTGGTAGTGGAATCTTACCTGAAGTAGGTTTGCTGTAAACCTAGTACAGAAAGCTGTCTATCGTTACCAAGATGTTTCATGTAAGAAGATGACTTATACGCTCTGCAAATACAATTTATTTATTTTCACAGCCTATTTATAGAGATAGATTGGAATTACTTACTCAAGCAAATTCTATAATCACTTAAACAATGATTATAACCTTACATGTACACGGAAAATCCTGAATAGACTCATGCCCCTTATTTATCCGAGGTATGCAATTCATACAAACATCACTGTTTTTAGGTTTGAACACTAATGGATGTTTTCATTGAAGGGATAACAGGGATTATTATTATATTCTGTCATTGGTTGTTTGAAATTTTTTACTACTATTGCTTCTATAGAAAAGATGCCATTTTAGTATATTTTACATATGACTATACTTGTAAGCTTGTAATCTCTTGACATTTAGATAAGTTTGACGCATTTAGCACATTCTGACGCATACATACAAGAATAGTTGTGTTATATTCGATAGTGGTAAGGCATGCCCTTACTCCCCCTTAGTCGATTCTGTCTTGTTTGTTGTATTGTAATTAATTGTTGGTTTGCTCAGAGGAACGTGCACTATGAATCTCTTCTCGCTCAGTAGCTGTATCGTCACAACTACAGCAGTTTCAATGTGTTGCATCCAACTGTACCAATTTTGGATGTAAAATTTTCATCTATAACAGGAGTTTCTAATAAGAGAGTTTAAAAAAATTTTGGATTGAAAGCCCACCTATTTGGGGCTCTTTAGAAATCCCGTAAGCTCAGGTCCGTGGCAATCTAACAATTCACAGAGATGTAGCATAAATAGAGAAAATGTCCCATTTTGCTTGCTATCACAGATACGCATGAGTCATGGATCTGCTAATCTCCTACACCATAGGTTCATGGCACTACCTTAATCTTATCTATGATTCACCTCCGTTCCAACCTTCTCTCGTCACTCACACGCGATAAATCGTTTATTATGATCTTTGGCATTAAGTGCAGGCACGCGCACACCTACACACACGTGTTCACACACAATTAAAAGGTTTCCAACTTGTTAGCCATTATTTTAACTTATGTACTTACTTAATGAATAATTGCTGAACAAATATAGAAAAACCCCACATAACCCTATTGTTTCCTACTACATTAAGCGATCATCAACATTATCTTGGCTCTGTCGCTGAAGAAGATCGCTTACTGTGATCGAAATATCTGTAGCAATTAGTTTGATCCTAAATCTATTTTACAAAGTTCACTGAGACGTTAACGTGTTCAGACATGTTTCTCTGACCGTCGGAAAAACAAAATCAAAGAGGATTGCTCTGCGCATTTAAACAATTTCAATAGATGCCATGAAGTGTTCAAAATAAAAAAATGGTGCAAATGTACACAAGTAAATACTAAACAAATAATATATACACAAATTATTTTACGTCTGTTCCTACTTACGACAGCAAAGAAAAAAAAATTATTTTACTTACTTTTATTGAATAATTACAATTAATAATAAATAAAGTAACATAACCTATGCGTTAAAACAGCTGGTATACCACATAACTTGTATCATGAAATCAGCTCTTTATCAAATCATATGTTATCATTTATTTTTAGCTAATTGGGACGAAATAACTATATTGCATACCTTGCCCCTTTTGTGAAAAGTTTTTCTCTCGTATAGAGATGAAATTAATTCATTAAATTTAATAAATGCAATATATTTGAAAAACTGTACTTACATCAAGTTTCATCCACTGCAAGTTTAAAAAAATGTAATTGAACTTTAGTGGATGAATAAAAATTATGTGATTAAAGATTGAAAATTTGAACAAGATATTTAAGGAAAGTGTGAATCTATCACTCAAACTAACACTAATTACTAGTTTATTAACCAAACTAGTTTTGACGACCATGCAGCCTTCATCATTGATAGGCTTACCCTAACGATTAGTGTAAACCTTTCATTGCTGAAGGGGAGTTAATAAGAGTTCGAATGTAATTTTTCACTATTTATCTTAGGGAACCGTTATCACTAGTTAAGTTTTAATAAAATGCGTAACGACATGATGATGTCACCATTCTACCGTAAGAAAATACGCGTCTGATTGGTACAAAAATTGCTTAAGAAATGCTAGAGGTGCATAGGAACGGACTTACAGAATGTAGAGAATCTATAGCAAGAACAATTCCGCAATGCTTATTATGATGGGAACCTGTTGGACGCAGTCCAAACAAAGGAGGACAAACACCACAGAAATAGAAACCCGCCTCCTCCTTCACTGTATCTGTCAGGAAGCGGCGATGACAGAGTTACGTATGAAATCAACAGTTTAACAGTTTTATTTGTTAAAGTTTTCAGAAGTTATTCATTGTAATATTTGAATTGTTTAATATTATTAATCTGTATGTATGTCTTGCAGAAATATGTTTTACAATATGCATTGTATTATAGTTGGTTGTTTCGCCGTATAGCCTACTGATATTTTATAGATGCTGTCAAAAGAAATTTAGAGTAAATTATGAAATAAAAACATTTGAGTCACGAATGGAAAATTTAAAATTAACACAATTTAAAATAATATAACCATATTATTATTATATTCCATATTAACTTGAGCTACTAGTGTTACACTAAAATACTTCATAACTGATATGTTACATTTGTATGCAAAAGAACCTAACTTCTACCGAGTTGACGGGAAACGGCCGTCCTTAGTAGTAAAAACATAAGTG
Organism: Prosapia bicincta; assembly: GCA_036971475.1. NCBI lineage: Eukaryota > Metazoa > Arthropoda > Insecta > Hemiptera > Cercopidae > Prosapia > Prosapia bicincta. The sequence continues at coordinate 327,479,975 of JBAIZL010000001.1, forward strand.
CTACTATAGGCAAGTCTAACATATCAATACATGTTCAAGTGTCTTAGTATAATAATAATAAATTTTATTATAAGTAGCAAACATGTAATATAACTCTCACAATATTTAAAAAAATGTCTTTAATGTCAAACATTTTTCGAAATTTTTCGGGTAAAACAACTTTTTACCCAAAAGAGACAAGGTATGCAATATAGTTATTTTTTCCAATTTGGCTTAAAATAAGTGATAACATATGATTTATTGAAACAGCTGATTTTATAGTATAGGTTATGTGGTAGGACAGCTGTTTTAACGCATAGGCTATGTTACCTTTATTCATATAGTAATTGTAATTATTTAATAAAAAATACCCAAGTTAATTTTTTTTTGTTGACCTAAGTAGGAATTGACTTTAAAAAATGTTTGTTCATATTACTTGTTTTTTTTACTTTCCTTCATCTAAAATGAGCTCTGCAAAAATTATACTTACCGCAATTTTAATGTTTTATGTGGGATTGAGGTTTAGAGGAGGTCAGTCTACTTGACTATTAGAAGAGATTATGTGAAGAATGAATCGTAGGAAGGATTAGATAAAACATACAACATACATGATCTAAGTAAGAAATGTGGTCATCATCAAATTTGCAGTCGTTGTCTGAAGCAAACTTACTCCCATAAAAGAATAATACAATTTTACGAATAACTTTGGGAATAATAAAATGAATGTTTACACAAAACAGCCAAAAGGATACCTGTCAGAATAGAGAGTATCGAGAGATAATTTGATTCATAAAATAATATCTAATAAGTCATTAAGGCGCAGATATAACCTTATAAAGTCTTTAACAGTTCAATTTTATTAAGGTTTTGATTGGATATTTATCTTAATATCCTATAGGAAAGCCGTCAAACTCATAGAATACTGCACATATCATAATATTATTTATTGTTACAATCATACATTTTAAAATTTTACAATTTAATTATATTCATACATTTTATTAATTATTCTCAAACAAATGAACTTAATTAATAAATATAGCTCAAATCATTAACAAGTCAGTATATTAGATAATTGTGTTTACAGTTAACGTAATGACATATAACATATTTTCTTAAACATACATTTTAACTAACTGCTAATATTAAGTATATAAAGTAACATTGCCCACGATTTCTAACAACTGTTTTACGAAACATACATTATCACAAACAGATGCTATTTCTTATAAGAAGGAAATGTATTTGAAACGGATTTAAACCTAACCACAAAACTATGTGAAAACAGCTGATAGCATTGGCCGCCATGTTTTTCATTCGCAAATCTCCGGGACAAAATATATTGATATTTGGATTGTTACAGACTTTCTTGTGAATTGCTAGTCTTACAAGATATTCACGTATGAAAGTAAACATTTGTATTCATTATTTTGTCCAATTACTTGTATCAATTAACTGAACAGAATGAGAGAAATAGTCAGAAATATTTAGATATGTCGGAAATTAGATACGTATTTAGCGTTGCCAAGCACTGGTTTATGCAGTACCTGCAAGGAAGAATGTAATTTTGGAAACAGAATATTTTAGGTTAACATTTACATTTACTAAATTGTGAAATCGATATTAAATTTCATCTTTATTGATAGCTAGTTAAACAACCACAATCGATTGGTTATATCGATAACCAATTACTAAATTTATATAGTATTGTGAATGACCGAAATTTAAACACTATAAACAGAAATTAATTCCTCATTCAGTGTCTAATCTATTGAGACGTGCAATCAATAAGAAAAACATTATCTGGTTGATACATCGGTTATTCAACCAGAAAAACACAACAGTTTTGCTATTCGCGTCAACACAACTTTTACTTTACATATCTGGAATATAATAAAAATAAAATTGGCAGTATGTACCCTATTGAATTTTTTATCCTATCTGGCAATAATTTTGTTTGTAAAGGTGTTAGGCTTGGTTTGACATATAGACTTTGGCAGCAACGTATAAACAGTTTTGAACACGGTCTTCGATCATTAATGCAGACACTCTGACTTAGGTTACTATCTTTAAGCAGAGTTTTTGGCAACATTCGTGTTCTGGCATAATTAAACCTGTGTTTAATTTAAAAGATTTGATCCTCGGTTTGCCCTCTTAAAAGGTAAAAACCAATACACTTCCTTACGTTTACAGTTAATTTTGAACTATAGTTTAACAAAAATATTTGATTTAAACCGTTTCAAATAAATGCAATTGTGGAAACAACTCTATTTTGGTAAAATTGTAACATTATTGAAATAAATAAATTACATCAAATTAGGTCAAATTATTGTGACAACCTTAAGAAATAAATAAATAATGATAACCTTTATCTCGACAGAGAAGGGACAAAATTATTTTAAAGAAATATTTGGTTATAAAATTATAATTATCTTTGTACAGTTTCAACGGCGCCATAAAGCCCATATAGATCTGTATATCTACACATTTAGTTTATTCTATGGACGAAAATAAAGACAAATTTATATGATTTTAGAACAAGCAACTAAAGACTTGGAACTGTCCCAATGCAAGCTGAAATACCAGAGGTTACCTCCTACGACAATGTGTCTACATCATCCTAGTTTCTTATTGACTTATTCTTTAAAACAGAAAAATAAATGATCAGCTGAATATTGTTTCTGAATGAATGAATATTGTTTCTGAATAGAGTTCCTTGTTTTGTTTTGCGGATTATCTCTAGTAAATAACTCCTTAGATTCAATTTATTACACTTAACCAAATGCGTTTCATATCTAATTAGCCGCATGACTCTACTCTCTATTTCTTAAACATGGTCGATGTTTTGTTTATAACCTTTTGAAAACAATCAGATCAGTTTCGCTCAGGTGTGTCTATCTATGAGGAGTCGATCTATGAGGAGTCGATCTATGAGGAGTCGACCAAATCTGAACTTAATCCGGATCAGTACATAGGGATAGAGCCGGCTAGAGTTGGGAGACAACAAACAAGGGGATAGTAGATAATATAAGTGATTGTATTCGACTAGTCTCTTTATTTAATGTTTTTACTTTACGAAATGTTACCGAGTCAGGGCTCAGGCTGTATCTAGTCTGCTGTCCGTCAGTTACTTTAAAATTTATTACACTTTATAATATCTTAAAAATACTGATATATTATCAAATTTGAGTTGTGACATATCGGAAAAGGATGGGACAATATTGCCCAGGGTTATTTCAACGTTACCAAAGATATTCTATCGTGGCAATGCACTATTGAGAAAGGATATTCAAGAGTATCATAAAGGACTTTTGGCTTAGGATATTAACATTAATGTATTTTTGATCATGGATATATCAGCGTAGTAATGTACCTTTGGTCCAGGATATTCCTGCTTAGTAATGTAGGACTTTCGACCAAGGCTATTACGAGGTAATAATGGATTTCGACCAAGAGTATTCCAGCGTAATAATGAATTTTGACCAAGGCTATTACGGCGTAATAGTGGACTTTTGACCAAGGATATTCCGGCGTAATAATGGACGTTTGGCCGAGTATATACCCAAAAGCATTGTCATTTACTAACGTTCTGGAAGTTTTTCAGCTTCAGCTACAGAAATATTAGCCTTTATTTCATTTTTGCGCATTCTCTCTCTCTCTCACACACGTGCGCTCTCGCACGCACAGAATTTAGGTCGTCCAATATAAAATATACTAGTAAAATCGTTGTATTTGATATGGATGTTTTTTCCATTCTTTTAAAGTTTGTTTCAAAGTGCAACATCTTCCGTTTAGGGTCCCTTTTCTGAAGATAGGTATTCAAAGTAGTCGGATCAACATCAAGAGTGCATACTATAAACATCTCTTAAATATATCTTTACCCATCAATGTTTATAAGCTTTGTGTAAACATTTGTTGAAAGAATATTCATAAATTACTTCAAATATCATTTATTGATGCATTGAATTCTAGAAGTCAAATAATTTTTTTAAAAATTGTTTTTATATTTTAAATCACACAATAATAAGATTTATTAGTTATAAATAAGCAGAACAGGTTAGTCTATGTAGCCTGGATGAAACAACGGTATCTCGGGACTCGACTATCAACCGCCATTTTCTGAACTATAGTTATCTCAGCTATCAGCACGAAGCTGCGGTCGTCTCAGTGCGTTGTTTTTTGTCTTATTAATTTAATTTTTGTCTCCTCCTCTGATCCGTTCGCCGCGGGAAATGAATGGGAAAGCAAACTTTATTCTGGGCCCTCTGTTGGGAGAATTCAGTACATCGTGGAGTTTCTAACTTCATTTGGGCGTCGGGAAATTAACACAGCTTTACAACTAGCCTTACTTGTAATTATTAAGAGCATTATGACTGAGGACTGAATGGACGCCATTTTGGTATTTGCATACGGCAGAAAGACGTGACTTGGTTGCTTGACAAACGTTCAAAATGTGAAGGCTTAGACATGTGCAACTCGCCCGCTTAAATTATCGTAAATTGTCTTTCATTTATTACGTGAAATATTTACCATCTTAAAAAAAAATACAGTTTTATATTAATTAAATTAATCTGAAGGTTTTTATTTGGTAATGATTAACCATGACAGCAACGAAATTCTCTGAATGACGTAAATTTAATTTTACATTTTAGCTCCATTCCAAGCACTAAACATAACACCATAGTTAGTAACCCATAGTTAATATTTATTTCTTATTACATTAAAAGGCTTTAACGTATTATTCGCAGGGAATATTAAATTAATTTAACTAGTTATAAGAAGATTGTATTGCTCTATTCTCTACATTCCTGGTTATATAATAATACTCGTATATTTACTTTCTGTTAGTAGTAAATGTTTAATTTTAAGTATTCAGTGAAATGTTAAACAAATTTTGTTTCGATTTACTAGACATTAATATAAGGTATAAAACTTAATCATAAAAAAACGTCTCTATTGAATCAAGTATAAGAATAAATTTCTAAACGCGGATGAAGTTATAAAAAGACGAAATAATTGTACCACTATTACGAATATAGGCAATGAAATAATTATGATATAGCTGCGCCTGCGCTTGTATATAAGCCGAAGAGCACATTGTAGGTGATTGCATCTTGTTATTTAGAAATAAAGGTAAATAATATGCAGATAAACAGAAAGGTAGATGATTGGATAGGTAGAAAGACAGAAAGGAGGGAAAAAGCAAGAGGGGTGAGAAAAAGTAAGAGAGATGAATAGATGGATACATGAAGGCAGTAGATAGAAAGACAGAGAGGAAAGGAAAGATAAATAGATACATTGATAAATGAATAGAGAGAGAGAGAGAGAGAGAGAGAGAGAGAGAAAGAGGGAGAGAGAGAGAGAGACTCAGTTATGTATATATCGATGGATAAATATAAAATTGAAGATAGAGATAAATAGAGAAATAAATATATATATAGATGGATGAAAAAATAGATAGATAGAACTGTGAATAAGTGGGTGCAGTTAAAGAGGGAGAGAGAGAGAGAGAGAGCGAGAGAGAGAGAGATGAATAAATGAATGAAGAGAAGGGGAAAGGGAGGGACATAGGATGTAATAGTTTCATTGCCTTACTATTAATACATTTCCTGCACATATTCAGTATAAGAGTTCTTATCGATCCACAACCTCTGATGACGAATTGCCCGCAGGTAGTACCAACAACCCCCTCCCCCCAACCAGGTTTTCCGAACTGCAAACATCACAACAAAGTTAGAGAGAAAATCTCTTCGGCGCCACAGCTTTCGCCATTTGTTTTGCACATTTTGATTTTGTCTCCTCAATCAATAGCTCCTGCCCACATTGCTTACGTTATGCAACAATTATCGTACAACACTCATATGTCTTCGCTATAATGGGTAAATGTATAAAACTAAAACTGCTGTGATGCTAAGTAAATGCAGTAAAGAGTTGCTACTTTTTGGAATAAATATCCTGATTGTTCCGTTCGTATTAGTAAAGAGTTATTTTGTGGAAACATATTAGCGACTCGTATTTATAAAAATTACTAGTGGGTCATATTTGTAATTACTTTCAAGTATAAAATCGTCTCAGAACAATCGAATAACAATCTCTCAGAGTTTCGAAAATATAAACCTTCAATTATAAAAGTTAATGAAAAAATACTTTATAAAATTATTTTGTGGATTTTGATAAAAAAAAACATACACGAAAATGCTACTGTAACTCGTAAATAGCAATCGAAACAATTAAATATAAAAGATGTCTAAAACAGACTGATTTCGGTGACAATGTTGTCTACACCAACGATAGGCTCAATAGTATTTTATTCATAAAGTAAGTAAGCAACACGACATGGTTGCTGTAACTAGTCTTTTTGAACAAATCAGTGTTTACTAAGATGTTGAATGCTAACTTATATTATTTACTTTTAATGAATTGATCTCTCTAGCTAAATTCTAGTTAAGAATAAAAACAAGTAATATAATAGCCAATTCCTACTTAGTAAACAAAATAATTAGTTTTTATTAAATAATAACAAATATTATAAATAAAGTAACATAACCTATGCGTTAAAATAGCTGTTCTACCACATAACCTATAACATAAAATTAACTGTTTTATGAAATCATATGTTTTCGCTTATTTTAAACCAATTGGGAATAAACAACTATATTGCATACCTTGCCCCTTTTGTGAAAAGTTGGTCTCTCATATAAAACTATTTTGTTAAATTTAATCAATGAACTAATAATTAAAAACAAATAATAATATCAATTTTCATCAACTACAAGTTTGAAAAAATGTATTTGAACTAAAGTGGAGAATTTGTTTTAACGATCGATAATTTGAACAAGATATAAGGAGAGTGTGAACTAACACAAGGAATTGATTAACAACAACAATTAAATAATAGAATCCTGTTGGTAATTAGTTTACCTGGAATTGTAACCTGTTGGTAGTGTAAAACGTGAAATACATTTGGTTCACGAACACTTCAAATATCGGAAGCGTTTTGACGTTTCACATATGGAAAGATTCTTTAGATGATACATAACGGTAATAGAAGCACTGGCGTCTGTTATAAAAATATAAAATAACTTGTATATAATTAAATTACAAAGAATCTACCCTCCACCTTAAAAACAAAAAACGTCCTAAAGTTGTAGCGCCCAATTTATTTCGAAATCAGAAACCCCCCATTCGTGATTTGGGAATCCGGAAGTACCGACTACTAAACCAGCTGAGAAGGCGCTTTGCATTTCACGGAGTGTACTGACATGGTTAGACAAGGAAAAGCTTTTGTGTGTTATGGTGTTTACACACGAGTATAATGTTATTTAACAGATAAGTAAAGCCAGATGATAAGGATACTCGTGAAATAGTTGTGCCTGCAGTATATGGAACTTTACACCCAAATATATATATTGCATAACTGTCAGAGGTCTTTGTTCCATCGTATATCTTCCTAATACTTGTTTGAGGAATGTAGGACAGAAATAATATTTCCCTTAATGTACTAATAGTAATAAATACATTTAAATTATATAATAACATCTCTTTAAACTTAAAATTTTAAAGTTGAAAATAAACCTAAAACTACAACAAGAATAAAAAATAAATGATTTACAATGTTATAAAACGTTAAACCCTTAGTCGGGGCAAGTCGTTTACGAAATAAATATATTATTTAGTAGAAGTTAGTAATTCAAAGTTTTTTTTAATGTTTAGTGAAGTTGAGATAGTTTTAATGTTTATTTAAAGGAGAGAATGAGATGGTAATTGTTTCTTCAATTTTTATTTTACTAAATATTTAAAATAATGAAGAGACAAAAATACAGTTAATGCCGTTAAATATAGAGGAGCATCCAGTTAAAATTACAAGTTATAGTGAAGGACGAATGAGTAATTTATAACCAGAATAGTGAGATACGTTTTCAAATTATTTTAATACAAATTGAAAATATTACTTCCTTTTTAAAGATGTAAATAACAAAATGTAAATAATAGGATACTATTTTACAGTGAAAAAACGCTACCCTGTACAATGAGTTGCACAACATTGGCACTGCCTTATGGATGTTATAAATAAACATCTGGAAGAAGTGCACACAATCATGACCTCTGCCAATTGAAAGCAATAGTTTCCTTTTTAAGCCGAGCGATGGCGTGATTGAAGCGTGGCTTAGCAAATTGAGCGAACATGTCACCAATGTTGATGTCTTCATTTAATTGCCCTTAAAGTGACCTATTGAAGAAATGCTCGACAGAGATAAATGCATCGGGCACACAATATCCAGATATAACTGTTCTACAGTTTCATTACAGTTTTGGTAAACTAGTTTAAATTATTACCTCTAGGAAATAAAGGTAGAATGAGAGCGATGAAGGGGAATTATTTATGATCATATTTTTAGAAATGTTTTTATTACAGTGATGTAGAGTTGCGTAGACATACAAGTTTAGTTTTTCGAGATAAACGTTTGCAGATAGTTGGAGTGGCAATTCTATTCCTGTCACTAACGTTGTATTTTTCTTGCGATGTAATTATTACTCACACAAATAATAATTTTCACAAAAAGATGGGAGATGAACTATGCTGAGAATCTTATTTATTACCCACTTGTATTTAAAATAATCCGTTACATTATATGGAAGTGATTGTTATGTTTTAATGATTTCAGTTTAGCGGAGTAGTTTATTTGTAATTTTAATAAATTATTACAATGTAGAAATTATTATTATTTTTCCTAATTGTTATATTTTTGTTTATAGGTAAGTTGGTGATTACAACCGTTATTGGAAGCTTTACACCTAAAATAACCAGGCCAGTTTTACTATACTATTACATTATTTATATATAACTACAAATAACCTTACCGTCTTATGGTGTATATTGTATTGTATTGACACAAAGTGATTTTTCACTAGAATTCAGTTGTTTAGTTTAAATGCAATTACAAGTCTCATTTTCATATTTTAGATCATAGCATTGGAACATAAAAAATAGTAAAAGCTATGATCTATATGTAACCGAAATAACAGCTGATCTGTTGCGTATTCGAAATAACAGCATTTCTGTCGTGTATTCGTAATAACAGCTGATCTGTCGCGTATTCGAAATAACAACTGATCTGCAGCGTATTCGAAATAACAGCTGGTTTATGGAAAGGCGGAAATAACAAATTAATTGTCTCTATTCAAAATAACATATAATTTGTCTTGTATTCGAAGTAACAAATCAGTTGACACGTATTTGAAATAACAGATGATTTGTCGACTATTCGAAAAAACAGCTGGTCTGTGAGTTGTCGGAAATAACAGCTGATTTGTAACATATTAGAAATAATAGTTGTTTATAAAGTGTCAGAAGTAACAGCTGATCTATTGTTTATTCACAAAAACAGGATATATATGGCTTATTTGAAATGACAGCTGATTTACTGTATAGATTTTAAATTATTTCGATAATTCTTTTTGAAACATTAAAATCGTGAAATTAATATTTTAACCTACCTTTGCCGTTATGGAATTTCCGTTCTATTTTAGGCTTCTAAAAAGGCTATCAACATTTGGTCATCTCTACAAACGGTTTAATAAAAGGTCACTTAGTAGCCCTGGTAAAAATAAGGGTGTCCGTAAGGGAAGGACCAACAGTTATTAGCTCATATTGGATTCCAAATCTAATCCTTGTGAAAGAATAGGACTGACGATGATAAACTTGTGTGACCCTTAATGCAACCCTTGTCCCAATGCCAATAACTTTAGAAACGATATAAGGCTAGATTTAAACAGGGTTTTTCAAATATCTTTTATATTCAATTTTTTTACACTTCGCTCGTTTGCGAAATTTGTTAGGTGTTTGTGTGTGTCTGTCTGTCTGTGTGTGTTCATTACCATTTTCTGATTTAACAAGAATTGTATATTATTTCCTTGTCGGTGCCTTTTGTTTGTTTATTGTTTTCGGAATTGTCAAAACTGTAATAGTCTGTTTAGCTGGATAGAAGGTTTGCTTTTTGAGGTTAGGTTACTTAATGCCAGAATTTTAAATTATATTGACTGTTTCGGTTTAAGGTTCGCCCCTTCATACAAAGACGTAGCCTCGCCTCCAAGCAGACACGAAACCATTAACTCGAGATTATTTATAAAATAGACTGTACTGTATACGTATAGAATACTACGGTATATAGCCTACAATACAAAAGTACATTACAAACAAATACAAACATACATTGAGGGTAGGTCAGCTTAGAAAAAAAAATAATTAATTAGGTTTTCCAACTAAATGAATCGATTACTGACGTTTGGGGCCGGTGCCTAATTTGGTCTAAATTAAACGAAAATCCATCCCTACTAGAAACTTTTGTAGCTTTGTTGAAAAACACCTAACTATAATTCGAGTGTAAAATACTGGTCTATTTTCTTAAGCGACCTACATTTGTGTTTGTAAATTAAGGTTATGTTTGAATTTTAAACACTATTTATATTTTGTAACATTTGTTTAAATATTTTTTTGTGTTTAGAATGCATTTTTAAGTAATATGAGTAAATATGACAAAAATCTGTACTAACTTAGTCTTTTTCTGCTATTACCGCAATAAATATCTTTGACTCATGTAATGAAACGAAAATTCGGCGTTTTAAAGTTTGTTTTCTACAAAATATTGTAGAAAAGAAAGTTTTTTATTGCTAAAGATTATCAATTGATTCTGTTAATTTTTATTTCGAAAAATAATGTCATGAGTAAATCGAAAGTGCATAGCTAATGTGCAGAAGAAATTTTAAGGAATGAAATTGACCACCTAATTGCGGACTAATTGAATGTCTTGACTAAATAAGTGCACACTTCCTATTAACTGATAAGTATGGTATTCGACGCAACTGGCTCTCAATCTCACGCGTATTGCGATACGGCGGATGTCGCCATTTGGCCTTATTAAGTGGCGTTCAGGGGCTTAGATTAGATGGAAATCTGCCCTATAGTCCACTGCACGAAATCGGGCGGGTGAGCAAAAATGCAGTGTTGCCACATGGCTCGTGGAAGAGCCTTTACTATCCTACAAGTCTTATTTACAAGAAAATTATATATTGAATGCTTAATATAATTGTTCCTTTTGAATAATGTTGATTGTAGCGAAGCCAGGTGAGAACGAGTTACGGACAGGCGATAGACTGTGACTATCCGACGCTCGCACTAGGCATCACTCTTCTCTCCGGGGTGCCAATTAGTGCCTAGGAGTAAGCGACTTTCGAGCATAACTCGCAAGACCGGTTCTATACGTGGTAACAGCGCTAACCAATACACCCTTCTGATTTTGTGCCCCTGTTCTGGGATTATCTGTGTGATTATTCTCACCTCTGTCGAGCAAGTCCTAGACTTATATCAGCAGATAACAGATGCGATGGCGGTATCTGGTCGTATGAAACGATTGAAGAAAAAAGGTAATGAAAGTGAAGAGTGGCAAGGATCCAGCCTTTCGGTTCGACCTCTGCCAAAACGCACAGATCCGCCCGCTCGGGAAATTCATCTCCAGCTATGAAACCTCTACCACCACGAATCGAACCTCAAACTCGTGACTCCCTTCCCGGGTGACTAGTGTCAGACCCGAAACGGAGGGGGGGCTTGATGCCACGATCGTGGTACCAGTATGCAAGAGTCTTTCGACCTTAGTCCCGCTATTGGGACGAGACGAGTTAGCCCGCTCCAGTGACAGCGGTTCGCCCGCTGTTCCAGAACTACTCGGGAGCAATAAAACCTTCCGAACGGCCATGGTTCCGTACCCCTATACCCTGTCTGGTTAGTTCGGTCCAGGTAGTGCAATCGAATCTTTATTCGAATATTACCTACGGGCCGGACCCCCGGACTGTCCAGTGCAGTGTACCGTATGAGCATAATACAGCAAGGGTGTCACCCTTTGCGGTCCATTGTGTTTGTTGCGAACCACATATAGTGTTGGCCAATTACAGATTATTAGTAAAACTAACGTGTTTTAAAAATGTTATTATTGTTACCAAACTTGTCAATGTAAATTGTCTACTTTTTTACATAGGGTAAGCGAATTTGGTTCCAAGACCACGAAAAGCGCTAAACCTGGGTTTTCTTGTCACCAAAGCGTCAAACATAGTATAGTATTTATATCTGAAATCTTCACCAAATAAATATTATTTATAATCTATATTTTAGAATATATATATTTTTCTAATCGTGTTAAAATGAACAAATCATATGATTTGACTCTTACAATCGAGAAGACTAAATTCTCCAAAAAATTTTAAATAAATTAGTGTTTTAAGACACCCTTTTTTGCCCTTTTCCTTCTTCACTCACATCGTCAATTCCCCCCCCCCCCCGAATTTAGCATGGCATATAAAAATTCTTTTCATAGTGATGTAGACACCGTGTGAAGTGGGGCTTAAAAGGGCGACTAAAACTGAGGACCACGATTTTCCCGGCTTCCAGTTTTAGTTGAACGATTTCCCCCTTCCTTAGTTCCATCGTTCTTTATACTTACGGCAATTCAGACAAGAAGAGTTTTTATCCTTAAAATTCTATTTACAAAAATTTCTCTATCCTTTACAGAAGGTAACACGACCTATAATCGAAAGGATTTTGGTAGTAGGTACTTTGAAAAGCCAAAACTGTTTCCCGTTCATGTAAATAGTGCCCATGTGTATATACTTTGTTTCTGGAGTGTTTGTAGAATGTTATAGAATTTATGTAAATATAAATCTCTTAAGGTCAATAATATTAGTGGCAATGTGCAACAATGAAGTTAATTCGTCGCAGAAAAGGAAAACTGCAAATTTCTAAATGTAACATTTGCAGAAATAAACTTTTACAGTAATTAAAATTTTTCATGAGGTGCTGCAAAATTTAATTCTTTACATAAAAATATAGGATTTTTGAAGTAATTAAACAAGGAATGAAAAAAACAATAATAATTTATAAAATAAAGTCTTCCTCTAAAATTTGCGAAAAACATTATAATAATGTTATAGTAATGTTTTTGTTTTAGACAAAGTCTATATTTTATAAATTATTACGTTTTTTCCTATCATTTCGAAAAACTTATATTTTTAAGCAAAGAAAGTAATACTGCAGAACCTCATGAAAAATTTAAATTGCTGCAAAAGTTTAAATATGCAAATTTTACTTTTAGAAATTTGCAGTTTTTTAACTTCATTGTTGCATGTAATCAACCAATCTTATTATCGATTCTGTAAAATAAAATATATTTTCCTCCAGAAAATCAAACGTACCTTCAAAAAACATACAATAATTATAAATGTGGTGAGACACAACGTATGGTACTCAGTGAAAGTAAGTATTTCATTGGTTATTTTGTAGGGTAATAAAAAGTGCTAAATATA
>JBAIZL010000001.1:327495806-327528306 GCA_036971475.1 Prosapia bicincta
CCAAACTCCAGACGTTCCTTTATAACAAGTACAATGTCTATTGTTATGCGATCTTTTATATCTCTTTGTGGCAAGGACTTTACATTCGTAGTCTCTTCCCTCTATCTTCCTGCAAAGTCTCTCAATGTCGTTTCTGTTCGCATGTGCTTGCTACACTTTGTTAGTAAAAGTACAATGTGGCAGCAGTGGAAAATATTTAACTGAAGGAAAATTTATGTCGGTTCTTAAAAAGTGCCAGTCGCGACTATAGAAATTTTTATTCACAAATCGGAATAAAATTATGTAACTTATAATCATTATATTGAATTAATTGTAGTGAAATGTATTAAAATATAATTTGGTAAATTTTTGATATAAAAATACTTAATAACACTTCAAATTGATAATGTACAAGCAATAAAATAACATAACCTACAAATTAAAACAACTGTTATACAACATAACCTAAAATTAAATCAGCTGTTGTATGCAATCATATGAGTTAATTGAAGCTAATACAGTATTCATATATACAACTATAGTGTTACCACGTGACGGTATTTTCCCTCTACAATTTTTCTGTCTGGTTTATTATGATTATACTGTGTATGATAGTTTTCTGCCTCTTCTAGCATTCTCAAATTCTTGGTCGTTGGCTCGGTTCAGATAACTTTCATCATCAAAACATAAACCGGAACGGTCAATGAGACTAAAATATTTTAAAATATATTGTGTATTTTATGTAGTATTTATACATTTTTTGAATTTATTATATATGTTTGAGGTTTGCTATTAAAACATAATATTCTGTGGTAAATTGTGTGAGTTCGGAATAGCGTAGTCTAAACAAGTTGCAATTTTGAGCTACATTTTTTATATAAGCTACTAACGCCTTCAATTTAACGAAATACTACTTGCAAGCTTCTGCACAATGGGTGTTTTTTGTCTATGTATCTTTATTTTGTACGGCAAGATACAGACTTCAGACATCGAGAAACAATTACTGAGTCCTCCTACATACGTATGATTATCAAAATAATTTTAAGAAAGTGATATTACAATTTTCGTATAAATAAAATTAACGCAAATTAAATGTGTACACTTTATTCGGAATAGTGTGATATATTTCTTAAAAGTACTCGCAAAGTTTTGATGAAGTTTTAATTTCGTTTGTAAGACATGAAAGATAACGTTTTTACTTTTCCATCTTCAAATTGAGCTACTAATTCACATTTACACTTAAATATATGAAAACGCATGCTTATTGTAGAATTATCTCGTCAAATTGAATATGTCAAAAGGAATATATGATTCCCGTCAAAAAGGAATATATAAGAGCTTGTTTAATCTTGTAACATAAAAATCTTCGTAAAGTCTTTCAAATAGTGCTATTCAGGGGGTAGATTGAAAGTTGTTGCATGAAAGTCTTTCTAGTTGAACGTACGTAGATATCGATGGAACTATTTTTTATCATGCACTTGACTACAATCGTTGTCACTGTCTGCTGATTTACTTTGATTTTTTCCTCGTCTCCACTTGATTTGATTAATGATATAAAAAAAACCTGACATATATATATTTGTTTTGTAATCCTTGACTTATCATGTTTCTTCGATTGCGTTTGAGAAATTAGTTCATTGTCACTCAATTTTTTCAAATTTATTTATTGGAATATTTTTTTAAATACTTTATCGCGGGTTTTGTGCTTATGTAAATAAAGAGCAAGCTTGTCAGATCGATAAGACGTTTTACAAAATGTTCTTTTGATTTCTTTAATTACCATGTTTTACTGATAATGCTCTTTTTATTTTTAATAAGCATAATACAACTAGTATTTTGTCTTTACAAAAACGGGCTTACAGCCAATGAAAAGACACACTGCGCGGAATTGTTCAATACTTTATTAAAAGAGACGATTTTATAATGTCTGTGAAATACTTTTAGTTTTTTGACCAACAATGGTGGATAACAAAAAAATATTTTTGATTGTTGGAGCAACAATGACGGAAAACAATTCAACGCACTGCATACAGTTTCCGATTTTTTTCTATATTAGACAAAGAGTTAAAGTCTAGCAAAAAGCTCGCTAGAACACTTTGTTAAACAAAGTGACTAGTACGTGCAATACTTTTTATTGTTGAAACAACAATGGTAGGTTATCATTAAAAGAATTTTATAAATTTCCATCTTTCAAAGGCTTAAGCTAAACAAAGCGTTCAAAGTCAAAAGACACGTGTAGGACATTCAATTTGTAAAGCATTCAATTTAAATGTAACGAACTATTAGCTTTGTTAGCAATGAAAGTAATATTCATTATGGACGAAAAAATTACATTGAATTTAATTATCAATAAACCCCATAATAATAATAATAATAATATAACGAATTTATAAACTTATATAAAATTAAACAGTTTTTGTACTTTTCGGTGAAAATGTCGGAAGATATCCTTCCTTTAAACAATTATTTGGTGGCGCTATTGAAGGAGTCCCGCAAACTGTTCATCCAGGAGTGCCACCTTATCCCGTTGGCTCTTTTCCCCACTGGAATCTCTAACTTCCCTCACTACATTGTCAGTGTTTTGTGATCACGTTCAAGAAGAGAGAAAGTTAACGAAACAGAAGCGTGGTGACAAAGGGTGTCTATCGTTTCGAGCTCATTCAAGTCACAGTACACATATGTCGACGCGAATGTCAAGGATAATCCACAACCCAGCATGTGAAACCACTCCTACGCGAATCCAAACTCAAACTCGTGACTAGCTCCAGGCTCGAAGCGGGGGCCATGATCTGTGTTCATCAAGGGCCTTTCTCTAAGGCCTGGGCTCGTCACCGGAGACGAGACGATACTCCAACTGCACACTGCGGTTCTGACCGCTTTCCCAGAACTACTTGGGACCAGTAGGACTTTCCGAACGGCCATGTTTTCTCCTCTTAACTGCAATCTCATCCTTTTAAAATACCAAATAAATACTCCATCTTCCCAAAATACGGCCAGATCCCATATTCCTACTCACAGCCGCTGCAAATACTCGAGAGCCCAGCCCCCCTCTTCTGATTAACTGAAGAAAGAAGTAATCTACGCCCACAAAGTCTTAAGGTTTTACGGAGAAAGTAAAATTGTTATAAGCAAAAAAAAAAAAAAAAAAAAAAATTTAATACTCGGAAGAGGGATGCCAGAAGCGAAAACTTTTAAAGGCACGTCTTCAGAAATTTTGAATTGAGGAAAAAAATAATTTTGCATAACGGGAAAGCACCTAAACATTTGTTATCAGAAGTGTCTAAGAATGTTTTCAAATATTGGATTAAAAATTATTACAGTGGAAAATCGTGATCAGTAGGGACCGAGATCCAGCCGGACTAATGATTTATTCGGATTTTCAACGATCTTTAAACTACTGCGTATTATTGATGTTTCATTAACTATAATGGATTTAATTGTTTAGAGTATCGTGTATGTTAGAATTAAACCAGGAATTATTATGAAATAGACGCGAGATATAAAAAATATAAAAGATTTTAGTAAGAGAACATATGATGTACATGGTATTACATAGCCGAGTGCCATGCACGCTGACATTAGAATCCGGATTGCGACACTCCGGATTGTATACGTCCGGATTACTGACGCTATACTGTTTTATTACATTGAATTGTTTGTATTTATCAAAACTGATCAAAGCTATGTGAATAAGCCTTTTTCCTGAACAATATTCAATAAATAATGTAACTTAACGTACGTGTTAAAACTTGTTGTACAACATAAATCAGCTGATTTATGAAATCGCATGTTATCATTCAATTCACTTTGAGGTGACTGCGTAACCTGATCGAATTAATCTGATGAAAATTCACCGACACAAAATTTGTATGGTAATGTCCATCGAATTAGTTTTTGTAGGCGTCGCTATAAAAGTTTTCACTTCTGAAACAATTTTTAATGCTTGTAAAATTGATCCAAATATTAATTAAGCTTAAGCATTTTACGTGTTGTCGACTGGTTTGTTACTTTTAGCGTACGACATTTTTTTACTACGCAGTGAATTAAATTTGCTACCCGAGCGGAATCGGAAAACCGATACCCGACACGTCAGGTCGCGATATCCCGCGCTGCACGCTGTGGAATTTTACCACAAGTTGACACTTGACACTGAGACTATCGGCCGAGGCAATTAAGTGACCGCTTTAAGTCGGAATGGGAAACTTAAAGTTCATTAAGAAATTTTATTATAGAAAATCGCCGAATAGGTCAGTAAAGGTCGGCGTTTTTAAATAAAAAAAGTTAGAAAGTCCATAAAAACAAGAGTAACAATGTTTAACTGACATCTGTCGGCGCTATCTATGACGTAATGGAAAGAGTGTTTCTTTTTTATTTTCAGTTGGTCAACAAATAATTTTGTTTGCATGTTTCTTCGAAACACTTGTCGCACATACAGATACATCATGACTTTGATAGCCAATCACAATCACGCATCACAAGTTGTTAAAGAAAGTGGCCTCAGTTCTTTTCATTGGGATACGTAATTAAGAAAGCGTAGCTATTAGTTACGCATTTGTATTGAGTCCTGATTTTCTAACCTTCATGTCTCATTAGGAGTTCCATTTTAGGCGTGTAAAACGTCATTATATTATAAAACAGGACCTACTCAAACCTTTGATTAAGTGATTATGTCAGTTTAGTGGGAAAAGCGTTAAGATGGTAAAACGAAATGTACAGAGGGTTTTGGATCGAAAAAAGCTGAATTCGGCGTCCCCAGTCATATATCCACATTCCCAATCCCATACTTTCGTTCTCAATACATAGCAACATCCCAAATCCCACCTGGAAGTTTAATCGCATACTCGTGACCTCAGTCCTATAATCAGCTCCCAAGCCTTATACCATTTAAACAAAATTAAAAAGTCATATAAACAAAAACAAAAAAAAATGAATAAATTTCTACTGAGGTAACAAAAAACTATATTAGTTAACCCAGAGCACTATTTATATTGTGTGGTAACCATAGCAACAGTTTAAGGTTGCACAATAGGGGCAATAAGGGTTTCGACGACAACCAGATGCGGGGAAAAAATTCATATACATCTTTGGAAATATATTTCTAGGTATTGGAAAGTTGGCGCAGTGCCAAAGCACACTAAACTTCGAACATGAAGATTCTCAGTTCGAATTCGACTGGACCACACAAATTTTATAATTTAATTATTGAATAAATATTTGAAAAAACTATATTGATATCAATTGCCATCCACTATAGGTTTAAAAAAATGTATTAGAATTTGATTGGATAAATAAAAACGTATTTTATTAACGATTGAAAATTTATACTATATATATATATATATATATATATATATATATATATATATATATATATATAAATAAATATAAAATACGTTTTCTTGTTTAATAATTTAAAACAACCTATGTTGTTTTAAAACATATATATCAGGAGAGAGTGAGCTCTTAAAATAGAATGAATTTAACAACTTTACACATAGTAACTGATATATATTTCTATTAATTTATAAAACTGCATACAAAAGTATAAAAGTATAGTTGACATTATAAATAGTCATACATCATTAAAGGAAAATAAATGGGGATGATTTCGTTATAAGCAGATTAACTAAATACGTTTTATATAAATAAATCTATAAGTGAAACAAAGCAAGTATAAAGCTTTGTTAAATATTACTAAATATAAAATGTAGAGGTAAAACAGGTAACATAAACAAACATTTTAAAATCAGTTCCTATTTAGGCCCAAAACATTATTTTAGTTACTTTTTAATAAATAATTACAATTACTATAAATTAAGTAACATAACCCATGTGTTTAAAAGGATTCTACCACATAACACATAAAATAAAATCAGCTGTTTCATAAAATTATATTGTTATTTGATGTAAAATCACTTACTTAAAACCAAATAGAACGAAACAACTTTATTGCATACCTTACCCCTGTTGTGTAAAGAGTTTCTCCCAATTAAAACTAAAATTAATTCATTATTAAATTTATTCAATTAAAATTCTGTACTAACATGAAATGTCATCCACTACAAGTTTAAAAAAATGTATTTGACCTTGAGTAGATGAAAAAAAGCATTTTATAAACGTTTGAAAATTTGAACAAGATATAACATGTAAGGAGAGTGTGGAATAACAGAAGAAAATGAATAAGCTTGGGTAACCAAATATTTGTTGTTGACAAATCAGCTTTTGCAAGTTTAGTAGAAATATTCCTATACTCATTACAAAAAAAACAACCTAAAGAGAAATTCAGGCTATTTTGCTGACGTTCCGATACGTTGTATCGCCCAACTCAGTTTACAATATTTTAAAGATAAAATTTAATATTAAGTTACAAGTTATAATATAAAATGTTACCAGTGGCAGTTTCCGGTGCTTAGATTTTTTTAATAACGTTCTTTTAATAACGATTTTCTAGTTCTTTTAATGTATTAAAAATATTATTATTATATGAGTACTTCTTAATTTTAAACTACCATATTAGATACAAATGTTTTAAAATTTAGCGACAGAACTGCTATCTATCGGTTTGTTGTAAACACTACACTTATTATACGCTATAGGAAGTACAAGTACGTTTTCCCATGTAAACTTTTGTTTTCTTATTGAAACGTTTTAATAAAAAATATATAAACCTATGCTCTTATAGGGTTTTATATATTTCTATACACATATATTTTCTATACAAAAGACGTGTGCATGGAATAATCTCCTATATGATAATTTTAATAATATGCGAGGTTTATAGTGTTGAATAATTGACCATCGAAATTACATTTACTGCAAAACTAAGCTACATGTAATAGTTTAGAAGTAATAAACTATAGTCTACACTTGTATATCTAAGTGACTTGTAGGTATTATATGAAGGTTTAAAAAATATAGTTCTTTAGTTTTTGTTAAAAGTAATCTTACGATTTGATATGGCGACTTTAAATATTATTTCGAACATTGAATTTTTACATTTTGATAAACCTATATGCACTACACATAATAGAATTTTTTTAAAAGTGAATTTAAAACTTTTGAACTTTGAAGTGCCGGACGTGGGTTTTTAGTCATTTTCAGATATCAAAACGAAAATACAAAATGTAGTAGATTAATTTATGTAGGCGTTTTTAAAATTTATTGATCAAACAAATTTGTTTAATCCTAGTTCTAAAAGGAAATGTGTCAGACATGCCTAAAAAGAAAACTGGAAGAAAAATATATAACTCATTGTCATTATATTAACCTCATAATAGTATGAAATTTTAATCAAATTATTAACTGATAAATGATAACAATTTATCCTAATATTCTACTGTATAGAAAATAACAGAACCCACACGCAATATAACCAGCTATTTTATGAAACCTTAAACTATCACTTTATTTAATTAAATAATATTTCTCAATAAACAGGTAATTTCATTTAAAATTGATTTTAACAGAACCTCCAAATAACCTCTAAATTAAGACAGAAGTTGCTGACTTTATTATAAGAGTTGTGTTTGCCTTTCGAAAATATTCGGGAAAATTCGTTAGGAGTAAATCTGACTGATTTTGTTTTTATAAACACGAACGTTGCATAGACACGCCTCTAGAAGTTTTTCTTCAGAAATAATTTGAGTAATATACAAAACGTTGTAAATTTATTAGGGAAAACATTTCAGCTTCTTTTAATTAATACCAACATGATTGGTATTTTCCAGTACGATTTCGTTGCCAATTTTATTCTGGTCAAATATTGCAGTTGACCACTTATTTTCCGGCTTTTTACAAGTTTAATGCTCAGCGACAATGGAGGTCAAGCATGATGCCAAAAATATTCTGCCAAATTTCACTTTAAACCCTTCTGCTGATGATACATAAAAATGTATTATTCATTGCGAATAAATGGAATATTTTTCAGATTGAAATCGTCAGGGGCAGAATGTGTAGGTTTTAAGGACTTATCAAGGAATTGCATTAAGTAATGATTAGTTAATAATATTTTTTTATTAAACTTCTTCGTTTACATTCAAAAGATATTTTCAAAATGAAGCTGAATTGAAAAACTTGAAATAAATCTTGAAGATATTTTTTTTCCTCTTTATAACGGAAAAATCAAATAAAGATATGACCATTACAATGTATATAATTTTGACCATAGATGTAACTTTGAGTAGTTATTGAATTATGTCTTATTGACGTGGTTTGCAGCTAATTGTACTTATTTTAAAGTAGTAAAATTCACATAGAATTCTGCTATTAAACAAAAATTAAACAGAAATTAATATTTTTATTGAAAGTAATATTTTCATTGAAAAGCTAGCTTCCAAGTTGGTTATCTTAGTTTTGTGAAGGCGTAATGAGAATACAAGAAGTAGAATTTACATTGTTGTCTAACGCCTGCAATATCACTAAATACATGGCGATAGCGTAGTGCAAGAAGAATAGTATACACGTAGTTTGAAGGCATTAATTCTATTCAAACGATATTGGACCTGGCTTGTGAGTTAAGGTTATAAACACAAGAAATATATAAAACACACAATTATAAGACTTTAATCTCGAACGCATTTCAATGGCAATATGCCATCATCATCATCATCAAAGATTCTATCACCAAGAACTTTAAATAAAAAAATTGAACCTAACCAATAATATTTTAATAAAAGTTAGAACCGGATCTGGGCATTGCCAAATTTACAACCACGGCTGTTAAACATTTACAATGAAGAAAATGAGATAACTAAAGAAATTTAATTTTTATAAAACTGTAATGTTCATAAAAATAATTAAATTAATAGTAAAATTTAACACTAAATTAATTTATAATAATATGAAATTTTGAATTGGTCGTAATTTATATCTATTTATAAGTAAAGATTCCCAGGCATTTAATATATTAAAATTTATCACATTGTTCAAAAGGATTACATTTTTACTTCTAAATATAACTTACGGATCTTGTCAGTGTAATGTTTCATTGTTTACTACTCAATTAATTTAATGGAAAATTACCACAGATAATGTACGATAGTTGAGTAAACATTTGTTTTACAATTACAGTAGATTTTGTAATTTAAGAAGTTTCCACAATTACTGAGTTCACATTATCGATACAAAGTTTGATGTTTAAATATCGTCCAAATTCTAATATAAATTTAAAAATACAGATATGAATTATTTTGATCTCCTATTATAATTGAATTACATTAAAGTTATAGAAATTACATTCCCTCAAATTAAGTCTCATCACCTGATCGTTGTTTAGCGAATTCAAACTTTAGAATTAATTTTAAAGATTCATAGAATATTGTTCGAAGAGCAGTTAAACAAAATTGTTTAAATTGATTAAATACCTATAAGTTTAAATTATTTTATTACGGCTAGCTTTAATTATGGTTTATTAACCTCGGTTTTTTCAACTTGCAATCAAGTCAGATGGAATTTACCGTTCACTTGGAATAATTGCGCAAATTACAAATTGCTTTGAAACAAAATTTAAATATTAATAATCTATTTTCCTTGATTTTTTTTTTATTTAATGGGTAGGTGAAAATCTTCAAAAAGACGCTGCGCAATCCGTATTACGCAACAGTGTGAGATTCTTACTCACTAAAAACACCTCCCTTTGTCATGACCAGTTGAAGCAACTGACTAATGACTTTCATTTATAGAAGGAAAAAAATGGTGTTGGAAAACTTAAGTTTCTCTTTGTTCTAAAGTGGCCAAATCATGTGGTCTAGTTCTTTGAAGACGGCGGACATGCCTAGTCACATCAAGGACTGGCTCAATCTCCTAATTAGGATGTATATGCAGTCTATGCAAATGCTTAGAGGCATAAACCTTAACCTCATCTATAACAAATTTGATTTTCAGATCCCGGTGCAGGTCTTCATTTCTAACGTACCATGGTGCATTTACCATGATGCATTTTCCAAATGATATTTTCCTTGATGATGTTTTTTTAAAAATAGAAAAGTAAGACAAAAACAGATCAACTTATTACACTATAAACGCAATGGTGAAAAGTATAACCCAGTTTGTGGCTCAATTATATGTGTCTAATTAATGTCAAATATCGATTAACATTACTGTTTCTTTTTAAATATTATTAGATTCCATTTTCAGCTTAAACTACTAGTTTATATTAAATACTTGGACATGTATTAATATGACCCACTTGCCTAGAGTAGCACTTACTTTATTATTTAATGAGGATAGCCGTTCCGGACGATAGGTATTTTAGGTGATTTTTGAGGGAGTATTTGCAGATATGATTTAAAACAGTGTGTGTAAATTGTAATAAAATTTGGTGCTGAGCATGTATTTTGACAGACGGACAGACAGACAGACTGAGAGATTGGGAAGGGGGAGAGAGAGGGGGAGGGGAGGAGGAAGGGAGGGAGAGAGAGGGACGGGAGGGTGAAGGGAGAAGGGAGGGAGAAAGAGAGATAGAGAGTTTAGTAAATAGAAACTGCATAGACGAGACGAGCCTCGTGAAGATTTTTTTCGTTGAATGCAATTCCACTCGTAACTTGCCCTCGATGAGTTCGACTTCCGCAACAACTATTAGTAAAGAGATCCCCAGGCTCGATAGCAAACAAAGTGTCCCGGCCTTCGCTTTGTACGTGACCTTACATTCGGACCACGAACTACAGACGCGAGCTTTTCCTCACCGGCTTTCTTTTACTGTCACGGTTTTTACGACAGTTCTTTTTCATATACTTGCTTCCGGTTAACCATAAACTGTTATCTCAGTATCAAACGAGGTCAACATTCTCCACTCCTTTTAATTCTTTATTTACAAGTTACAGTAGTGCTTATTGGGAAGTGACAAGCCGGGGGTTAATCGCGAGAGGCAAATGTATTTCTTGGGATCAGACTCTTTTTCGGATAGTTACCTAATATATATATATATATATATATATATATATATATATATATATATATTATATTATATTATATTACATTATATATATATTATATATATATATATATTATATATATATATATATATATATATATATATATATATATATATATATATATAAATTACACTTTAATGTACTTAAACAAGATTCTTACTTGGTATATTTGCGAGTCAACTTTCGAAAACAATTAGTTACGTGCTCTCATTTGAAAATATAATACATTAAAGTGTAAGTGATATGTGAGTATAAGAAAATAGTGTTGCTACATCACACTGTTGATCTTGTTGATATATATCTTGTTGATGAAATCAAGGAATTTGGCAGAGTCAGGTACTACTATCTATTTATAAAGGCGACGTTTCAATAGAGAGTACGATATAGTCTTCAGGCCTACAATACAATAATCTCTACGCTTTTGTTTAACAATAATCTCTGCAAGTGTAAACATGATTAATTAATTAAACTCGATTCTTAAGAGTCTTAATATGCATCTGACACATCTAAAAGTTTTTCAAAATATCCACTATCATTATATTGAATAAATTATTTTAAGATCTATTAAAATTAACTGATAAATACTATTGAATTTATTTAATATGTTTATTAAATAACCTCCAAATAAACTCTAAGTGCAGATGTAAACTGTAAGCTGTTAGCGTGAACCTACTTTCATTAGAGGTCTCGTTTTTGGCTTTCGGAAGTCTTCGGGTAATCCGTTCATTCTTCGGAAATCGGATTAAAAATGTTCTTATGAGGAAAACTGCAGGGGGGTTTTCTTTCAGGGAAGACAAATTTCATTAAAAAAAGTAATTTCATTATTAAAATACAAATTGTAGTTTATAATAAGTCCCTTTCGAGCGGACGTGTTTGTGTTTTCGTGGAGACAAAATCATACACAATATTAAATAAATCTTCTATTGTCCTAATCGTTAGCTGTTCTAGATTTGTTCATGTGAGTTTTAAAATTTATAATTATCTTCAAGGTTTTGCTTACTTTTTGAATACCCCAAAGTAGACGAAGCTTTGCGAATATTAGTACTTTAGCTCCTGGCGTCAAACATTATAAACAATATAACAATGGAAACACAGTGTGAAACCACCGTCAACGACACAAAGAAGCCATTATATTGGTCCTGAAGGTCGCGAGAATATGGAGTAGGTGTTCAATGAAGCGCGGCTTGGGAATAACATATCACGTGATCCGGTCTTACTGAAACAGCTGATAATGACAGGTAACAGCTGATGAAAGTCATCCAAAGAACTTTGCGTTGCTATAAAACATCTTAACCACGGATGATTTTGGTAATTGTTTTATTAAAAAATGTTCTCAGTTTGACATGACATTATAATGAATTAAAGTAGTTCATGACATTATAATGAATTAAAGTAGTTCATAAAATAAAGTTATAAGAGATCATTATGTGATAACATTATCGTGCCTGCATGGCTTCCAAATCCAGATTACACGTTGACATTCACAACTGTTACAAGTTAGCTTAACTGTGTCTAGGAAAACCATTTGAAATAAATGCTGTAAAATTAAGAAACAATGAATATTCACACTTTTACACTACTTTGTATTTAGGCCTCCCGTAATTTTATTAGAGTAAATTTTCAACTCTTAATTTCAACTTGATTCAAACTTGACCAAAAGATGTCTTTGTCACTTCGATAAAGAATAGGTCATGTGATGCATTATCCAGAAGGACTCCTCTACTAGGTGTTCCTATCCTTCGTGACGTAACAGACATCATACTGGTTGTTCGCCTACAAAAAATCCGAGTTGAATTAACCACTGTGCTTGGACGTGAATTTTGCTTTAAATTTCAACACGGTTCAAGCTAGGAAAATAGATACCTGAACTCCGACGGAATTATAAACGCTCAATTACTTTGCAAAGGCTTATTATGGTAGTCATGTGTTTTTAGATGGTATTACTTAATGCAACACTTAACGTCGCCCTTAATATAATGGCAAAAGTAAATCTATTGGGGATCATAAGTTTCTGCTGTCACCAGCATTGCCATATTTCTTGTTGAGACATTGCCGACATTATCCATCAACTCAGAAAGTTCTAATTGTTGGAGAATTTCCGAACGCGTCAACAAGAAGATTTATAGCATTGCAAGGAAAAGTGGAAATGTTATCAATAGATTTATGTAGATAATAGTACAAAGGTAGAATATTATATCAATTCCAAAACAAATAAAAGATTCGTATATATTTTTGTTTTTTGTTGACGGTTGTGTTTATAAACGTTTAACTTCAGTTCAAAATAGAAGCAAAATAAAAGCCAGATGAAAAAATATAGCTAGTATACGTAACTTGTAAAGGGGCTAGGTAAAGTAACGTATTCAATAGGTAGTTTGTAAAACAAGTTTGAACCCGTTATTAATTTGAAGTTTTATAAAAAATTATGTGAATATAAAGAAAACCTTTTTGACGTCAATTCCTACTTTGAGGTCAACAAAAGAATTCTATTTCAGTTACTTTCTGTTAAATTACAATGAATATAAATAAACATAACCTATGAGTTAAAACATCTGTTCTACCACATAACCTATAAAATAAAATCAGATGTTTTATGGAATCATATGTTACCACTTATTTTATGCTAAATGGGACTATATAACATATTGCATATCTTGCCCCTTTTGTGAAAAGTTTTTCTCTCGTATGAAACTAAAATTAATTCATTAAATTTAATTAATGAATTAATATTTTAAAAAACTGTATTAACATCAAGTTTCACCCACTACAAGGTTAAAAAAATGTTTTTGAACTTGAGCGGTTGAATAAAAAGTATTTTATTAACGATTGGAAATTTGAATATATATATATATATATATATATATATATATATATATATATGTGCATATATATATATATATATATATATATATATATATATATATATATATATATATATATATTAGAGTGTTTAGTAACAGAAGAAATTGAATAAAAACAATTTTAATAATAAGCGATCAGTGTGATGAAACGTAAAGTTTCATACATAATGTTATTAACGGGTGAGATGATATTTGGCTCCATTTATTATGCAGGTGGCGTGCGTTACCAATGATTGTAAAGCAAGCTACTGCTTGAAGTTATCTGGCTGGTTCACAAGCCCTTGTGCTGGGACAGGAGGAGGTTTCGCCAACCTATAGCAATCGTGTCGGTGAGAGTTAGGTCAGGCTCATTGGCTTTGGAACAGATGCGGGAGAGGACAGAACAAAGCTCCTGCAACACGCTCCATGCATCTACATGCGCTACAGCAATGCGAGAGTTTTGAATAGTTTAGTTATGTTACGTAAACCTTTTTGTAGTTTCAAAACAATCAGTCAATGTGACTACCAGCAAGCCCAGGGATATTAGAAAGAGATTCGAGTTTTTTTACAAATAGCTCGTATGTGGATATGGTTTTTTGCATTGTCCCGCCTGTGTGTATCTTCGGTAAATTTCTATAGCAGTATTGGACTCAGAGCCCATAAAAAACCGCGATTGGCTATTTCCGGACAATTTTTTACCTCAATTTATCCCTGATCACCTCTGCAGTGTAACCCTCAAGCGTGTTCGACCAATTCCGATGCCAGGTCTGTATTCAGCACGTTTACCCCCTCCTGAATAATAATTTAGAACAATTTATCGATTTATCAAGAACATTTAAAATTTTTCAAGTAATTATCCATTTTTAGAAGCATTTTATGGTTATCCTATATGCAACTGTCCAAAAAAGGCTCAACTACGTCTCTCCTAGTTTAGGCCTACTTTATGTAAACTTTTTTCAATTCCTTCTGTCAGTTCACACTCTCCCTATAAATATCTTCAAAATTTCAATTGGTAATAAAATACTTTTTATTTATTAGCTCATGTTCAAATACATTTTTTTAAACTTGCAGTGGAAGACAATTGATGTTAATGCAGTTTTTTCAAATATTAATTCATTAAATAAAATTAATGAATTAATTTTAGTTTTATATGGAAGAAATACTTTTTACAAAAGGGGCAAGGTATGCAATGTAGTTATTGCGTCCCATTTGGATTAAAACAAGTGACAACATAAGATTTCATAAAACAGCTGATTATGTTATAGGTTATGTCGTAGAACAGCTGTTTTAACTCATAGGTTGTGTTACTTGATTTGCAATAATTGTGATTATATAATAAAAAGTAACTAAAAATATATATTTTTTTGTTTTAAAGTAAGAATTGACTTTAAAAATGTTTAGTTTATATTACGCTTTTCCTTGTATTTCTCGTAACACAATACTAATAACCTCAGATACGAGCGGTTTGTCAAAATTCTCGAGGATTGGGCAAATTAAATTTTTTTTTTTTGAACTTAAAATAGGGAAAAGAGCAAATCGGTTGGGCAACAATCTTCTTCTGTTCTTGGTATTGGCGGAGTCTTTCCTGTTGGCGTATCTAGGATAATTTCCATTGAACAGAACTGTTTAGGTACTCCTTTTCCCCGCACTATGCCGTCTTCAGAATGCCTTTTATAGTGACGCTGTTTTTTAACATGCTTAGCCCCGCCCTCTTACCAGCAATATTTATTTTTTCATGGAAAATATAGGAAACGTGTTAACAAGAAGGAATAACAATGAACAATGTCGTCTAGGGTTTCTTTAACTCAAACGTCTAGCGTAGAAAAAAACTTTTTAAAAAGTAAAAACACAATCAAACGACTCAGGAAAGTTGGAAAAGAAGTTGAAGTAAACGGAAATAAGTTTACTTTCATGAGGTTACGTTAATATATAATGAACGTAATAACAATTTGTTTAACTATGAGGTATGTTACTACATTAATTGAGTCTGTAACTGAGAGTAGTGAACATGTACTCCCGTAGTTACAAAGTTTAATAATGTCACCGCTCCAGGTAATATTCTTATCCCTAAATACTCAAGACTGTAATTCTTAGCGCTAATCTCCACAAATACAATTCTTTTTGTAATGTTTTAGTCATATTAAGGCTGTATCGTACTTATATTTTTCAAGATTAGCTTTCCTTACTCATGTACGGCTTGTTTCGACACTAAACGTATTCGTTAACGCAGCGCGAAAACAATCACGAAACTCGGAACCAAACCCTATTGAACACTTCGCGTAAACAAACCACAGTCGTA
Source organism: Prosapia bicincta (assembly GCA_036971475.1). Lineage (NCBI taxonomy): Eukaryota > Metazoa > Arthropoda > Insecta > Hemiptera > Cercopidae > Prosapia > Prosapia bicincta. The sequence continues at coordinate 327,511,853 of JBAIZL010000001.1, forward strand.
TAAAAGAACAAAGAATTCCGAACAGTACGAAGTATAAACAGTTCAAAACACACACGTGCGCGAGTAAGGTAACACACACACACACACTAACACACGCGCGCGGGGAAGCTAACACACACACACACACACACGCGCGCGCGCGCGCGGGCGCGCAAGGTTACACACACACACACACACACACTAACACACAGACACAGACACACACACACACACACACACACACACACACACACACACACACACACACACACACACACACAGACACACACACACACACACACACACACACACACACACACACACACACACACACACACACACACACACACACACACACACACACACTAACACACACACACACACACACACACACACACACACACACACACACACACACACACACACACATACACACAAACACACACACACACACACACACACACAAACACACACACACACACACACACACACACACACACACACACTCACACACACACTCAAATCTGGACGCTATATATGCTATGATATAATTACCCTAAAAACTCTCAGCTTCATTTGTACAAACGGTAAGTGCTACTATTGACGAGTGTGCAGATATTGAATGATGTTTACTGCTGCGTTATACACATGCATATACAGACATACGCACGCGCGTGCTCGTGTGTGTGATTGTGCCCAAGCGCGTGTGTTTATTACTTGTAGAAAACAAATAATGAGATAGGTACTAATCACTACAGGTTTCAGAAAATGTTTGTTTTATTACTTATTACTATTTTGGGGAAAAAGTTATACCATTGCTTAGAATCCTTTCCCACTGACTCAGTCCGAACAGACTAACACAGAAAGCCTCCAATAAATTAAACGTTTTCACACGACGTAGCCTTGGCGTTCCGGTCTTTACTTCCTGAGTGTCACATGTCATTTAGTCATTTAATGATTAAGCCTACCTTCACTGCCACCCACCGGTACCCGGTAAAAAATTTTCCACTGGCAGGCGGTGTCGTCATGATCTACATGCTATTGGTAACTTTCCTTGTTGGCAAATTGCCTTCGATCGTGCTCGCCTTTGCGTGCGTAGGTGCGCGCTTTAGCAAGCACGTGTATGTTTGGTAACACTTGAGCTGCGGACATACAGAAGGCAACTGGTGACGGCTAAGCAACGCAAATTGAAGTTGCTTTTTCACAGCATACAGAGTTCAATGCACATATTCATAACAAAGTGATAGCAACGCGACTAGCGAGATACACAGAAACTAGAGTTGCTCCAGTCACGACATGCTGTAAACTCGTTGCTCAGTTTCTTAGTTGGCAGCAGTTTTTGCTGTGTTGTCTATGCGTTTCTCAAGTGTGCTATCGTATTTAAATAATAATTATTTTTTTTGTATATTTTGTGTTTTTTTTAATAGTTTTTTTATTATACTGCTATAGTATGTCAGAAAATATTGCTGGTTCTAATCATAATTGTGTACCCAACAACTTCAAGACGATACGAATGATTACCAACAATTTTTTTCAAAATATATGAAATCGGCACATGAACTATAAAATTTGATTTGTTTAGAAACTAATTTTTATATCATTGCAATGTAATGTTATTTAAAGTTTTGCAGTTATACATAAAAAGAAATACATATTAAATGACCAAATAAATTAAACTGAGTGTTATTTTTATTCTTTCTCTAGCTGAAATCGGTTCTCGCCAATTAGTAGTTTTTTTTATTTTCTCAAATACATGACTTATAAGTTAGTCGTAACTGCTAATGCTCATATAATAATAATAATAATAAAATTGGTCTGGGCAAATTCATAAGTTCTGCGCAGCAATGTATTGACATTGTCTCGCATGATGACGTTATAGACGCAAACACCGAATTGCCTATCTTGTAACGTTTTTGTAGCTTTTTTCTTAAAATATACACAAGGGCGCTTCCTCCTCTGATAACTTAACTAGCAACTTTATACGAACAATTCTGTAAACCGATTAGCAACTTTTCCAATAGCTACTCCAGTTTGCGTTGCGTTGCGATCACCAGTTGCCCTCTGTATGTCCGCAGCCTTTGTGAAATACACAAGAGTTGACAATTCCAACTTATAAAACTAGATTTAACAAAAAATTACAAAGTGGCAGTCATTGTTACTTGCCAATAGAAGGGAATACTCTCATTTATAAAACCCTTACATTTATCAATTCATGTTGATAAATCTTAACATTTACTGATAAATCGTACGGGGTTTTATAGTAACATATGTAATGAAATAAACGAATCCGCTTGAAAAACAAGTAATATAAACATTAATTTTAAAGTCAATTCCTATTTATTTCATTAAATAAAAATTTTAGTTCAGTTCCTTTTTTAAAAAAATTACAATTAATATAACTAAAGTAACATAACATATGTAAAGCAGCTGTTCTACGACATAACCTATAATATAAAATCACCTGTTTCATGAAATCATTCGTTATCACTTATTTTAAGCAAAAGGGAATAAATGAACTATATTGCATACCTTGCCCCTTTTGTAAGAAGGTTTTTCCGAAAATATAACTAAAATTACTTCTATAAATTTATTTAATTAATTAATATTTGAAAAAACTATATTAACATCAAGTCTCATTCACTAAAAGTAAAAACAATATTGTTTTTCAATTTGTGTAGATGAATAAAAATTATTTTAATTACGATTGAAAATTTGAACTATGTATATGTATAATAAGAGTATAAACTAATAGAAGGGATTGAAAGAAAGACCATAAATTAATTATTCTTATATTTATACTTGTATAATATAATTAATTCTTATATAGTTAGAGCATAATATTATTATAATAATACAATATAATTCTTGTAAATAATTTTATACTTGTATAATAATTTAAAAAGTTAAATGAAACTAGATAGTTTAATCTAATTAATTTCAGACTAAAGCATATTCGAAATCAGTATTTTTCGTTATATTGAAATACATTAAGTTTAGGTTTGGGTGATATATTTTAATTTGTATAGTGGTCTAAGATACACTTTAAATAGTCCAAAATTTTACCCGAATATTAAGTTAATGAGCCATTTAATTATTTTCCTTTGCTTTTCACCAGTCACTATTGTTTATCACCTGATGCAAAACGTACGGTTATTTTGTTATAAAATAGTGACGTAATTTAACATAAAGTACGTAAGCTATATACTGGCCTTGGATCTAGAAGGCAGTTATTAGGTAGCATTTGTTCCGCAAGATCGGTCACCTTTTTATGTAGCTCACGTGTTACATAATTTGCTTGAATCTGCTACGCTTTGTTGTCAAAAACCTCTTTTATAGTATGCGGGCAGGAACTATGTCTGTTTCAGAAAACAACTCTTCATCCTGCAATGCCAGGTGAAATTAGCGTCCTTGCCTTAATTCTAAGTAAACACACCTTTCTTCACTAACGTATGCTCAAGATACGCATTTGGACCCTTTTGCTTATTAAAATAAGAATATTGGCAAAAACCCCAATACCACAAAAATAATCAAAAATAACTAATGTTACAAGTTACCTAAGATTAAACTGTATGTACGTTTCGATGACCATGACGATCATCATCAGAGGGTCCTATTAAAATACCACAATCTAGAATAGAATACTTTAATTCGACTTTCCTATAAGGATGACACGGTCTTCGAAATGTACATTTTAATCTTAGGAAGCTTGTATTATTAGTTATTTTTGTGGTATTGGCGTTTGTGCCAATATTTGTATTATAATATATTGTACCACTGTGTTATTGATATTGTACACTTTTGATTATTAATTAAAATACAAAACTTCGTCCACACGAATGAAGTATTACGAAAGCTACCAAAGAGATATGCTCTCCCTCTAGAAGATTTTGCTTCTGGCACGGCTGTAACCAGTTGCTAGAGACAACCCTTGAGATCAATTGAAGGAGTTGAGATCTTGTCTTACTCTAAAATTTAGGCTAGTTTAAAATTAGCTTAAAGCATCCTCAATTTTTGTAAATTTTTTTTAAAATTAACTAAATTGTATTAAACCTTATCTAATTCACTAAAAACACTTGAACATTATATTAGTATGTTACACTTGGCTATTGTAGCATTTACATTTTTGATTCCTTCTATTAGTTCACTCTACCCTTATATATATATCTTGTTCAAATTGTCAGTCGTTAATAAAATACTTTCTATTTATTCACTCAAGATTAGATACATTTTTTAAAACTTGTAGTAGATGAGATTTGATGTTAATACAGTTTTCTTTTCAAATGTTATATCATTAATTAAAATCAATGAATTGATTTTAGTTTTATAAGAAAAACTTATATATATAAGAAAAACGTTTCACAAAAGGGCAAATATATGATAATAGTTATTTTGTCCCATTTGGCTTAAAATAAGTGATAACATATGACTTCTTAAAACAGCTGATTTTGTTATAGGCGCGTGGTAGAACAGGTGTTTTAACGCATACGCTATGTTACTTTATTTATATTAATTGTAATTATTTAATAAAATGTTACTAAAATAACATTTTTCTTTGTAGGAATTTATTTTTAAAAAAATTGTTTATATATTTATTAATTGTTTATTATTGGAGACGATTGTTTCGGGAGATTTGTACAACTGTCAACTCGGACCATAACTGACCTTTTAATTGCTGTAGGATAGAATAGGATGGGGTTCAAATGTTTTTAGTGAAAAACTAATAACTTAAGTAAAGAAGGGGTCAAGTGATATATACTTACCGAATTGTTTGGCACCCGCACCGAAACTGTTAGTTAATGAGAGAATGTGGATCACCAAATTTTCTGAAATTTGGAGAAACTCTTTGTCTATAGCCAAACAAATCCAGTAAAATATTAGTTTTAGATTAGTCTAATGCTCAGTTTACAGTAATAGCCTAGTTTTAACGACCTTCACATGCCCTCAGTATAATCACACGCACACTGACATAAAGCTTCACAATTATTTATTGAATCTCCTGATTACAAGTGCTAATTTTTTACTTTCAAACATTGTTGAATTGCTTTGTCCGGGGAATTGAAAGTAACCGCCAAGGCTCAGTGGAGTTGGGGATTACTTAATATTCAAATCTTGTTGGCTTTTTCCAAGCAGACGCACAAGGTCTGTCGTACTAGAACGATCCTCTTTTTATTCTGTACTTGTTTCGGTTTTGAGTAAGGCCGTCTTCAATGATTTCAGTCATTGCGCTTCCTAATATAAGCAAAGGATTTTGTAGAATAGATTAAACGTGTAATGGAAATATTAGTTTTGTTTCGCTGCGATTTGTTCTCGCCCAGCAACAGAGTATTTGCCCACTTCCTGATGCTGACCTCACCTCAGGCCTTGTGCATTGTTGCGCGCAAATTGGCTAAACGCCCTTTCTACATTATTTTCCTTTCACAAAAGAAAGCAATAGATGGATCGAAATGATGCAACAACCTACAGAGATATGGAAAAGGACCAGTACCAACCAACAGCTGTTGCAAACGTTTTTGTGTATTCGTAGTTCCAAAAACATATTTTATCGTGCACCAAAAATATTATGTTGTGCACATTGTTTATATAGAATTAATTGAAGCTATGACAAATACGATAATACCAACAACCTATAGCGAAGTAGGCAACATAAAGAAAGAACCAAAGAAATGGTAAAGCAACAAAAATGTATTTTTGGAAACGTTTCGCAGAAAAATGGCGAGTACAGGAAATACGAAACGATATCATAGTGAACGTCATCCAATTACAATGGTATGACATGTATAGAGAATGTGTGAAGGTCGACTACATCCACAAGTCCAGTATAGCAGGGAAGAAGATGAAGGCCAAGGAAATGTTGGAGCGAAGAGATAGATAGAGTTCGGAAATATGGAAAAGAGAATGAGAAGATAGTGGTAAAACAGAGGTAGGCCTAAATAGAGAATGGGAAAACAGAAACGTTTTAAAACAACACCCACGCACGCAGTTGCCACAGTTATGCACGCACGCACGTACAGTGGTAGAATATAAAAACACTTCTAAATATTAACGTCTCTTATACGCGTTGTATTAAGTCAAAGAACACGCATGGCTATTATCATTTAGGAAATATGGCAACAGTGGTTAAGTCATTTAAACGAACAAGAAACCTGTAATCATCGCTTGTGTGGGCAGGATCGCTTCCCGGAAGTAGATTTTTGCTAGAGTGTGACCTTATCTGTTAGAATGAGAGATAAATTTTATTTTCCTATATTCGGGTTATTTTCTGTACATTATGATATTTATGACAAATTAAAATTCTCTACTCAATATTTGATTGTTTAAAGTGATTGTACCTGACTTAGATGTCTTACAGTTTTGTGTAGTTTTAAGAAAACATGTTGTTGAGAGGTCATGTTTTTACTACGGTTAGTACTGTTTTTCAATCGATCGTCATAACTTTTTATCTATATTTCAGTAGATATTTGAGTGGCAATAATTCTTACAATAGCTAGGTTATTGTTGCTAGAGAAATTGTCAGCAGGCGTAACAAGATGAATATTCAAAATTAAATTGTCATAGATTTACGTCTCTTTCTCTGTCTTTCACTCTTCCCTCTAAACATTAAATCTTAAATTTTTAACGCACACCATTTTTAATCTTCAATGTACGCGCAAACATTATGTTTATTTTATTGTGTTTAAAAACATTTATTTTAAATAAATAAATTAATGCTTGGTTAGGATAGGTCAGGTTGAACATAACACAGAGATACCGAACTCATGAAAATAGTAAGTTTGTAGATTGTAATGAATTAACAGAAAAAAATTATTTTAAACTCAATTCTTACTTAGGTGAACAAAGACAAATTTATTTTAGTTACTTTTTATTAAATAATTACAATTATATAAATAAAGTTACATGACCTATGCGTTCTACCACATAACCTATAACATAAAATCAGATGTTCGAAATCGCTAAGAAGGTTTTGCTGGTAAACATGATCAGATGATACCGAACCATGCTATCCCAGACCTACTAATGTAATGGGAGAAACCACGACTCAAGAAGCGTTGAACCTGGATGCGCACTAGTAATAAAATACATCATCAGAGCGCAACGTTCTGTTGCATGGCATTATGGGACATTACATAACTTACACAATTATTTTGTAACAATCGCGTCCAAGAGTCTTGGAAACTTGAAGCAAGCTTTTTATGGACGTCTTTATCTTATCGTTTCGAGTGCGTGAATAAAAACCTTGGTATTAATAGTAAATATGCTTCAACGGAGAGTTATTGCTTAATATTTCAGAGAAGTTAAATTTATTTTATTATCTCTATTAACTTATATGAATGAAAAAAAACTTTTGAGAAGTGTGTATGTATATATACATACATATATATTTAACATGCAACACTGTTTTATTGTATTCACTTATCACTTAAACAGGAATCTTACTTGGATGCGAGTTAACTTTTCAAAGATTGATAATATCTACATTGACGAGCATCTACTACTGGCTTGATGCTCGACAATGAAGATACTATCATTCTTTGAAAATTAACTCGCTTAGATACCAAGCAAGATTCTTGTTTATTGTTTAAGTATATATAGTGACAGTGATATATATATATGCTGATTCACGGATGGAAAAATATGATGAATAGTTAATATCCGGAGTAGAGTCCTTTAATTTTCAGTACATAAAATCGTAAAACCGCAGTTTCGATAGAATCTCATATAGCATTGACGAGGTGAACCCAATAACAGTTGAAGTGTGAACGGTTCAATATACATACATACATATATATATATATATATATATATATATATATATATATATATATATATATATATATACACACACACACACAATCAACACACACACTGTTTATTGTTAATAAATACACAAAAACCTCTTAACCACAAACTTTCTTTATTTTACCCTTATGTACATTTCGGTTACAAAGTAACCATCCTCAGAAGGATAACATACAAAGACTGATTAACCCTAGAAAAATACCTTATTTATAATCTACAGAACTAGTCACTCCCACTCCGACCGCCGCGGCCCCACCTGTTAAACAAGGCGTAGCCACGCCCATTGAGTGAAAGCAAGATATCTTACGTCAACTTAGTAAAATATAAATTAAAAATACAATAAATACATAATTAAAATTGTTTTTTGAAATTATAACCAACACAAAATTTAATATAAAAATCGTAATCCTATTTAACAAATAAATATAAAATTGAATGAGGAATAGGACCTCTATCAGAATTTAATAAATTCTCAGGTTTATGTTTACTAATTTTTAAACTTTCGAAACTATTTAACAACTTATTAGTTCTAACATTCTTAATTAACTTGACATTATTAACATCTAGATTGTGATTGGTCTCTAAAATATGGGCAGCAATACTAGACTTATCAGATCTTTGGTATTTAATATCCCTAATATGTTCCTTAAATCTAGTTATTACTTTTCGTCTTGTCTGCCCAATATACATTTTATCACAATCCTTACAATTAACTTGGTAAATCCCTGATTTATCAAGTGTTTCTACTTTATCTTTTGCATTACCTAATAAATTTTTAAGGTTATTATGATTTTTATACGCAACTCTCAATTTAACATTCTTAAAAATTCCCTCCAGCCCTTTGGTTAAAACTTTTTCAAAAGGTAAAGTAATAAAACGGCTTTCTTCTTTAGTTTCCAAAGTAATGTTGTTAATTTCTTCCGAAAAATCCTAATCTTTTACTTCCTAAGGATATTATCAATAATTTTACGTTCATAACCATTAAATTCTGCTGTAATTTTAATATGTTCTAATTCAATATCAAAACGTCTTTTACTCAAAGGAATATTAATCAACCTATTAACTAAAGAATTGAAAGTTGCAAATTTGTGTTGGTTACAATGGTTAGATTCGTTTGGAATAAATCTATCATTGGATGTTGGCTTTCTATAAATATCAAAAACTATTTTATCTCTATTTCTAATATAATAAACATCAAGAAACTGTAAACGTTTATCTTTTTCAATTTCATAAGTAAATCTAATATTAGGATGTTGATCATTGATGATCCTTAGAAATAGATCTATTTGAAATTCTTTAATATTAAATATAGCGAAAATATCATCAACGTATCTTATCCAGACACGAGGAAATTATTTAAGTTTCTTTTTCAATCCTAATTCAAAATGACTCATAAAGAGTTCTGCTAAAAAAGGTGATAGGCTGTTTCCCATTGTTGTACCATCTTTTTGTTTATAAAAATTATTATTAAATTGAAAATAATTATTATTCATACAACAATTAGTTAATTTTACAAACTGGTCAACTCTTTCAATATCGACATCATTCAATTAAAAACTCTTTTAACAAATTTAAAGTTTCCGTTACCGGAATACTTGGAAACAGAGAACAAACATCAAAAGAACTAAAATGTCTTCATCTGTTAATCTAATATTCTTAACCTTCTCTACAAAATCAAGTGTATTCTTAACCGAAAATGATGCCAACTTACATTTAAAAAAACTGAATTCTTTAACTAACCATTTAGATAACATATAGGTTGGTGAATCAATTCCCGACACAATTGGCCTCACGGCATCGCCTACTTTATGTATTTTTGGGAGACAGTACAACCTAGGTAAAACAGGATTAGAAACATGAAATTTAAAGACATATTTCTTTGAAATGACTAAATTACATTCCTTAATAACGTTTACTGTTTCTTTAACAAATTTATTTAACGGATTTTTTGACAATTTATCATAAGGTCCCGTTTCTAACAAATTGTTAACTCTATTAATATAATCTTTTTTCAAAACAACAACAGTGTTACTCTTGTCAGCTTTGAGGTAATAACAATATTTTCCTTTTAACTGTTTTATTAAACTTAACTCGTGGTTGAATCCAGTAGACATCTTCTTTCTTCTTAGAACCTCCAAATTTTCTTCAATCTTGATTTTACAAGCCTTCCTAACATAGTTCTTGCTAGTTTCATTTAATGAAGATATACCACTTTCAACGTGTGCCACTAATTCTTCTAAGTTATTTTTGATATTATTAGAAACGGAAAACTTTAACCCTTTACCTAACATGCACAACTCCTTCTGGGAGAAAACGATATCAGTTTCGTTTTTAATTAACTTAGAATTCTGATCATCGGTAGTACAACCTTTATAACCAACTGACACCTTTTTGGTTAAATCACTAAATTTACTATCTAATGTCCTAACCTTGTACTCAAGTTTATGTTCATTTACAATATAAACTCTTCTGCCAAATTAAATTTTGTGTTGGCTATAATTTCAAAAAACAATTTTAATTATGTATTTATTGTATTTTTAATTTATATTTTACTAAGTTGACGTAAGATATCTTGCTTTCACTCGATGGGCGTGGCTACGCCTTGTTTAACAGGTGGGGCAGCAGCGGTCGGAGTGGGAGTGACTAGTTCCGTAGATTATAAATAAGGTATTTTTCTAGCGTTAATCAGTCTATGTATTCTATCCCTCTGAGGATGGTTACTTTGTAACTGAAATGTACATAAGGGTAAAATAAAGAAAGTTTGTGGTTAAGAGATTTTTGTGTATTTATTATTAAATTCAACCACAGTATATTCCTAATAAATAGTAACTGTTTATTGTCTTTATAGCGTACTTGGTCGTTTTTCTGGTAGTTATTGTAGAGGGATGATGTTTTGTAAATAATAGGAGGAGTTCCGCTATTTTAACATTAATGAGTACAGACTTTTTGAATGGTTCCAAACAATCACTTCCACAGTTATATACTGTTCCTTGCGTTGCAGATTTAAGTTGAAAACGTTACAGTCATCTTTGAATTAATACAGGCGTAAAAGTAAACATAACGAACCAACAGCACTTCACCGACCACAGGAGAATAAATTCTCGTTTAAGACGGGTAATATAAGTGTAAGGATGTCGTGAGATACGTTAAATTGACAGTTGAAATTAAGGAAACAAGGAAATGCTATAAATGTGGAATCTGTTTTAAAAACAAATATTAATAATAAGTATTTTTGTCTACCTTAATATAAATAGAAATTAATTTAAGTAAAGATTTGAACACTTCCAAATATAAAGCAAGGTCTATTGATAAAATTAATTAACTTGAAAGATAACTTCAAAATATTTCAGAACTAAACCCGAGTTGACGAGCTAATACGGCTTCCTATTGTTTTCCCTTGTGTAACGATACAAGGCCTCAGATAAAATAAAAAGCATCTTTTATACGCACTCAAAGCAAAGGCGAGACCTAATTATTTTTTGTCAAAAGACTTTTTAATCGATGGGTAATGTTTGTGAAGAGAACTTGAAGAGAACTCTGAACAGGTTTTTCAGTTCTATATCAAAATATTCTATTCTTATGATTTGGTTAAATCTTACAGACAAGCAAACCTCTTATGAATTCTAAATAACTGAAACAGCAAACATTGTATATGATAATTTTTAATTAATTTATTTAAAATTTTGTTTTATGAAGCTTTCTTTATTTAACTTGACAATTATAAGGTAAGTACTTCTTGGTCCAAACTTTATTTACCAAGATTGCAAATTTCCTCTTATTCTATCTTTAAATGTAACTTTAACGAGTTAATATTGTAAAAGTCCTTTTTTATTTTATTTAAAGTTATGTTTTCGTTATTACAAATCAATTTCGTAATGGAACTGAAATATTTCCTCAAGCTGGGAAGTGCCAGGTATTGAATTTCCTGAAGCTGGGACATCCCAAGGATGAATTTCCTGAAGCTGGGACGTGCCAAGTATTGAATTTCCTGAAGCTGGGACGTGCCAAGTATTGAATTTCCTGAAGCTGGGACGTGCCAAGTATTGAATTTCCTGAAGCTGGGACATCCCAAGGATGAATTTCCTGAAGCTGGGACGTGCCAAGTATTGAATTTCCTGAAGCTGGGACGTGCAAAGTATTAAATTTCCTGAAGCTGAGACGTGCAGAGTATTGAATTTCCTGAAGCTGGGCGTGCCAAGTATTGAATTTCCTGAAGCTGGGACGTGCCAAGTATTATATTTCCTGAAGCTGGGACGTCCCAAGGATGAATTTCCTGAAGGTGGGACGTGCCAAGTATTATATTACCTGAAGCTGGGACGTGCCTCAATGTAGCTCAATGTGTGCTTTAAAAAAAATCAGTACAAAAATCCATCAAATGGTTATTTCTAGATTTTTCCAGTTATCTACAATTATATCAACAAAAGTATCAACTTAAAATATAAATTGTAACTGTAGATAAAATTGTTAGATATGGAATACTGAGTTAACGTTTAATATATTTTATTAATAAATAGAGACAGCATAGTTTTACAAAGTGCCTGAGATATAAAACGAAGCTTATTCTATCAGAAATCTTACGTATAAAAGGACTGCCTTTTACAGAGTATAAGGACCGTGAATATTGTCTAAACAGGGTTGTACCCAGGATTGAATTTCGGGGGATGTTCAGCGGGGGAATCTGGAGGTCCGAAATAGACCCCCACCCATACAAAGGCGAAAGTTTTAAAGCGATTATACTGTATTTAATGTATACTGTATTCAAATTTTTAATAATATACGGCAGTCGAAATAAAATTCTAATTTTAAGTGCAGAGTAACACAGCGACCATCGTAATTGGTTTTCAAATCCTTGATGTTTCCAACTGCGTTTACTGTTCTGTGTATTAAGGAGGGGAATATGTCGCCATAAAGTAAGAATAATGCGAGACAATAAACTTTGTGACCTGTAGAGAACTCTTCATTTGGACGAATTCCATGATAAACTGAACTGGGTTTGAAATTCGATCACTGCGGTTTTATGCTTTAGTATTAAAATTTGGTGTTTGGCCAGGTAAGATCAAAGATATGTTTGAGGCTCGTCTCCGCTTCGGACCAGTCGGGGTTTGAGGGATTTCATGACAACTAGGATTGTCTGTTTTTCCGTAAACTTGTCAGCGCTACATCACTATTTTCCCTCTGCGATGGATGAGAACGAGGCAACGAGTTGCTTTCACCTTGCCGACGCTTTTAATTTTGAATAAGATGTCAGCTGGGGTTTTAGTTAGAGGTAGCGTCTGTGAACAATGTTATCATGTTTGGAGGATGTAAACACTTAAAGCACTTACAAAAACTCGTATTTAAATAATTCTAAGTGGTGCCAGTGGCTTGAAGTGGGCATTATCTGTGAAACACTCAGCCTTTACCTTATATTTTATACAATACTGCTCTGTGCCACTAACTGGGTTTTGCAAATTTGTTGAAAATTTAATTTTTCAAATTATTGTTTGTTATTGCACCTTACAGATAATCATGACCTCGGATAAGGCTCAGTGTCGACATCTCGCACAGTGATTGATTATGCATAAGCTTATAGATTTGGCGCAAGAGATTGCTAGTAGGGTCGCCACAACTTGATAAATCCACTTCAACACTTTAAGCATGTTATTTTCGCCATGACGTAGAATCATATCGATAATTGTTGAGGCTGTACGCCCTCAAAGAGTTTCGCTTTTTAAAGGACTTGTAGGAATTATCTTATTTTTTCAAATATTTTTAAAGAGATTAAGTACGTCCCATTGATATCTTGAAAGAGTTTTATATTTTAAAGTGAGAGATTATTGTATTATTAAATACATTTCTTTTTAAAATTATAAAATAGAATAAATCATTTCATTTTTTAATGAAAAAAGGATAATTTTTTAATATAGCCTCGAAGTAACCTCTACGTGAAATAGAGTAGAGTATTTTCTGCTTGTACCCTATACTTAGTATGACTATATAAATTTCAGGGAGATTATTTTTCAACTCTTACAAATTATAAAAGAAAGCAAATAATGTCTTTTAAATGAAAATGGAAAATTATTTAAACATAACCTTGAAGTAACCACTAAGTTAAGGATAGTATACTACTATTATGCATGTAGCATGTACGCTGTCCATTGTAGGGCTATAAAAACTATTAGGGACATTATTTTTCAACTCTTACAAATTATAAAAGAGGCCAAAAATGTCTTTTTAATTGAAATGATATGTTATTTAAACATAACCTCCAAGTAACGTCTAACAGAAGGAGAGTAAACTACTATGCATGTACGCCGTACATTGTACGACTATAAACCTAACTGTAAAAGAAATATAAATTACATACGTGGTTATTGAAATAATTAGAACTTGAAAAACAAAATTATTTGTTATGACGTAGGCCTACTAAAAGAACTATTTTGATTTTTAAACGTTTTCATTATTGAAAATTTACGTTTGTTTTTTTATGCACAATTTAACTCCTTATTAAAGGATTGGTAGGAAAAGCAATCGATAAAGGACCACCAAGAAAACAAAACAAAAAAGGGCAATATTACAATAGACGTTACAGAAACCCACAAATATTAACATTAGTTAACTTGATTCAGTCCATAAATCCTGGACTTGTGTTATTCTTTGAACTCCTTGAAAAATTACTTACTTTTGTGAAATTATTGAACAAATCTTGTAATTGTTTAAATATATCCAATAGTATTTACACTAACGCTATTCCGAAAATTAGAGTTTCCTGAAATAATCGAAGAGTAACCAATGATTACACCGAATAGTTTCCATAAGCTGTTGTTTACTGAAGAAATTCTCTGTCATTGGTCCGATCTATGTCCGAACGATCGATTTAGACGATACATTTTGCAATCCCGACTTTGGCCTTGATCATAGTTTTGGCGCCCAGCTGACTCTCGATTTGATACAATACGCTACCTTGGCCGACATTTCTTACAGCTATATCAGTGGCAGCTGACATTTTGTTTAAAATCTACGCTTTTTCATAACAAAGCGAGTTGATGCGAACATGACTCTCGTAGAGCTTTCTATTTACTGAGCTAGACAGTTCGAAAACGCCAGCGCGACTCAGACAAGGCCAAATTGCGTTCTGATTATCTTGTACACATCTAAATACATTATAATGACGGTGTGTGAAAGCGGTGGTGGAAGACATTGCTAAACCCGCAACCTGTCGCCCTTGTAAAGTAAACACAAGCTTTTCCATTCTGTTCCTTGTCTTCAAGTGTTATGGCTTGAAATATATATTCACTTATTTAAAGATGTAATTTAAAAAATCTTTCAGTAACAAGAATCGTCTCTAATAATTATTTGTGTATATCTTTTTAAGATTTCGTATACAGACATTATTAATAGGCCTTTCAAAAACAAGAAATTTAAAGAAATCAGTTTCTACTAACGTCAACAAATACAAATTTTATTTTAGTAACTTTTTATTAAATAATTTCAGTTAATATAAATAAAGTAACATAACCTATGCGTTAAATATAAATAAAGTAGCATAACCTATGCGTTAAAACAGATGTCCTACATAAAAAAATCAGATGTTTTATGAAATCATATGTTATCACATTTTTTAAGCTACACGGGATGGAATAACTACATTGCTTACCTTGTCCCTTGTGAAATGTTTCCCCCCCCCATATAAAACTAAAATTAATTCATTAAACGTAATTAATGAACTAATATTTAAACAAACTGTATTAAATCAAATGTCATCCACAACAAACTTAGTAAAATGTGTTTGAACTTGAGTGGATAAGCAATAAGCATTTTACTAACGATTGAAAATTTGAACAAGATATACATAAGGAGAGTGTAAACTAATAGTAATAATTGAGAAAGTGATTATATTTTAAACATTTTAAATAATTATTTTAAAATAGTCATTTTACAAATTGTTATTATTGTTAATAATGACCACTACATGTATGTCTATTGTTAATGTTTATAAATTTATTTGAATGATATTTTTTGGAAGATATGAGATATGAAATATGAGACAAAACAGAAGAAACTATTAGAAATGCCAAAGATTTAACAACATTAATTGGGTTAAATATGAAATAATTGAAACAAAGGGAACGTAATATCGACTTCTCAGAACATTATTATATTGGTTAAATATAAATCCACGTAACATCACAGATATTGACCGGTTACATACAGTTTTGTACAAAGAAAGGTTTAGTTTGTTGAACATGAATTTTGAATGGATTTTCGATATTGAGCTTTACAATTGTGACTATTACCCAAAGTTCACAGAATAGGTTTGTTTTGTGTTATTGAGTTACAATAATACATTTTATAAACATACATTTGTTTAATGTTTAGATAAAGTTTCAGTTATAAATAGTTTTAATGTTGGATTTTAATTGTTAAATTGTGATTTAAATTATTTTCTAATAATATTATATGATTAACTTTAATTTTAGTTATTGACAAAATATTTTATTCCACATGTTCGACATGTTCTACATGTTTTAAAAATTTATTATTGAATATTTATATTATTTTGGTTATGTTAACTTATAATACATTTAGAAAATTGTTTTACTGTACTCTATTGTGTTGAGTATATACACGTTTCAATTAATTTTTTGTAGTTCCAATTGTGGTTTTAATGTTTTTTTTCTTTACACACACTCGCACAC